>JAOVYX010018989.1:0-19213 GCA_035668315.1 Drosera spatulata
ACATATTCAAGATCATGTCGGTCTATGAAGTGTTAGTTTTAATCCCTTGATGCATGTTCAAGTATCCCAAGAACTTCCCCGAAGCCACTCCAAAGGCGCATTTGACGGGGTTCAAATTCATGTTGTACTTCCTCAACAATTCAAAGGTCTTGCTGAGATCGTGCTCGAGCACTTAGATTTTGTGAGCATGTCGTCCACATAAACCTCCATCGTGGTTCCCAACAACGGCTCGAACACCTGATTCACAAGCCTCTGGTAGGTGGCACCCGTATTTTTTAGCCCGATGGGCATCATCACATAGCAGTAGGCACCGGAGTTGATGAGGAAGGAGGTCTTCACACAATCCTCGTGGGCCATAAAGATCTAGTTGTACCCTGAGAAAGGATCCATGAATTATAAGAGCTTATGGCCTGAGGCCGTGTTCACCAACTGATCTATCTTGGGAAGTGGGTAACAATCCTTGGGATAGGCTTTGTTGAGAACAATGAAATCCACGCACATCCGCCAGTTCCCATGGGCTTTCTTGACCATCACCACGTTGGCTAGCCAGTCGGGGTGCCTCACTTCCCTAATGAACCATGCTTCGAGGATTTTCTTGACTTCCTCTGAGATGGCTTTCCTTCTTTCTTCGACGAAATGCCTCCTTTTCTTCTTTGCCAGCTTCGCCTCGGGGTCTACCTCAAGCTTCGACAAAAAAACATCCGGATTTGCCTTAAGATATTTGATCAGCTCGATCCGGTTTGGTTCGATGAGTCGGGATCCTATCTTAAAAGACTTGGTGTCGGTTCGACCAAAGCTTAGCCAATAGGTGGGTGTAGGTCCACTTTTCTCTAAGGGAAAGGTCGCAGAAGAGGTCTCGGCTTTCAAGACCCATTATGAGCGCCTTGCATGTATCGCTATCGTCAGCTTCACAACCTTGGTGTTGAACCACTGCGCGTAAGAGTTCAGATCTTCCCTAAGCATCTAGACAATCTTATGGAGGTAGCTCAAGGTGATTTTCTGCCTCCGGTTGTTGACCTAGTGTCGATAGAATTGATCTGCCAACTCGGCGAATGAGCCTATGGAGCAGGCAGATAGGTCATTAAATCAGGCTCGAGCTGGACCTTGAAGGGTCGTGGGAAATGCCTTACACATCAACGCATCATTGGCTTCTTGTATGTTCATCAAGATCTAAAAATTATGGGCATGCTCTTTGGGGTCGGTGGTCCCATCATAGCTTTCACATGCGGGCATACAGAACTTTTTCGAGGGTAGCTCGATGTTGATTTCCATGGTGAATGGACTATCTATCCTATAGATCCTCTTCGTCCTTGGGCCTCTATCGGGAGTTCCAACCATCCAATAGAGTTCTTCGACTTTATGGCCAAAGTCCACGACCTCTAGGGGTTGTGGGGTCAAATTGCGCTGTCAGGATGCCTCGGACCCTGGATTTATTTGGTCACGGAGATCGACGAGCGTGGCTCCCCCTCCATATTGATTTGGTGTCTGAGATCATTAGGATCCGGGGGTGCCTCCCTCCTCGTATTTTGTGGGAGTGCCTCGTCCGGACGGGGAGGCAACCTTGTGATGAAGAGCTCAGGCATCTGTTTGAGGGCTTCCCCAACTTGTCTTCTAAGGTAGTCTTTCAGCTTTTGGTTCATTGCCATAGTTACGCATGGATTTGGGTCAGGTTGTTGGCCTGGCTGGCTCTCCACTATGTGTTTAGCAGGGTGTGGTGGTAAATCGATGAGGGTTCTTCCCGACCTCAAAGCTCTTGCGCAGGGCTTGTGAGCTGGTTGATCGAGGGTTCCCCCATGGCTTGAGTTACGTGGCTGCGAGTTTCAGGCATCTTGTTTTCAGATCGGCCCCACAGTGGGTGCCAAACTATTTGTCGGTTTGAGCCTCGGGGTAAGAGGTTAGACTTTTGGGTCATGCCTCAAAGGGCTCGAGGTGTCTTTTCAGAGGGTCGACCTACAAGAACCTGTGCTTCGCCACACACTCAATTGACAGACGTCGTTAGTCGAGGGCCCGAGGTGTCGACCTGGGACACCAGCTCCAATGCTCAAGTCAGTTAGGGAAAGATGAGAGAACTTCTTGGGAGAGAATCGCAAGGTAATTATGATGATGGAGTAAATGAGTGAGCTTACCTATGGGGGAGTGTGCCTCTCCCTTTTTCATAGAGGGTTTTGCCTCTAGGATGGGCCTTCCCCTTGTAATTGGGCCTATGTCTCTTTGGGCGTCTTGTGAATTTGGCACGCATTTCGAAGTAAAGTTTGACACGCATATAACGACATTCAAATGTAACATTAATGATTATGTAAATTACGTACTTCAACCTAATACATGTTGCGGGATGATCAAATGTGATTTGATATGAAAATGAGACTTGTATTCATACGTATAGAACAATGTAAAATACCTATATGTTGCATCAATTGTACGATGGAGGGAGTATAACCTTACCTTTGTTGAATTATTTTACATCCTTCATACCTTGTTGAACTTGGATACTCTAACTCTCCATGACAAATTTGGGATCCCTTGGTTTCCTTCAATGCAAACATGTTGAATCAAAGTTCCATAAAATCAGTTTAGTGATATGAGAAATATAATACGCAAGTGCATGCAATCGTATCAAGCATTAAAGATATGAGTAGAGTATCGTTTCAACAGAGACTCAATTTCAATCGCTCAAAATTATCTACCCTAAGTTTGGTATTGAATTGGTTTGATAAAGAATGTTGACTAATAAGTATTAACTAAATTAAAAATGTGAAAGCGAGTCACTAACATGCTTAACAATTGAGAAAAGATCAATGGATTTAAGAGTCTAGGGTTCTGATTTCAACAACACTTGAAACAGGATTCAATTTTTATCACTTAATTAGATCAATTAATTCCAATGGTTGATACTCGAGATCCCTAACCTATTCAATAGTCTCTCTCGGGATCAGAGAAAGTTTTCCTAACATTCAACTCATCATATTTCTATGTGAATTGCAAACATCAAGAAATCATTAAGTTCTTTGGACTCCCATATAACGACTACGAAGATCATGCATACAACATCTCTATCACGCATTCAATCCAAGGTATTTGATACAACGATTTAAACCCTAATTTCTCTTTTGAGATACTTAAGATTCATAATTCAATCATGTGGTGGCCAATCACACAAAGCATTAAGAACAATACTAAATACTATGCAAAAACTGCTGCAACAAATCACGAACTTCTCATAGCTCAACTCGCATCTCGTTCTGCTCTGCTTTAATCATAGTGACATCAACTCAAAGACTCAGCTGCTCACCTCGTATTTCCTCAAGAATCACATTGTGACATGCTAATTCTGTATGAACCTCGAATTGATCCCTCGCCCTATGCTCTCATCATCATCGTCATTTCACTACTTGATCTCATCACATTCAAAATCAAAGTATATTGATGTCCATAGCAAGATACTCCCTACTAGCAGCTGCTCGACTTCTAATACACTGAACCTCAGCCTTTTACTCCACACATCAACAAATGTCAGCCACACAAAACCAGAGTCCAGTAACCTTTACCTCAAAACACCAAAATAGGCTGAATCAAATTGAACTCGAATCTGGAAAACCTCCTCAATAATCATCTCGTCCCAGATCGTCTACTTCGCTTACTCAAATTCGCACCCAAACAATAATCGAGAGAGCCCAATCGCAACACCAATTATCTAAAGAACAAATCTATGGCCCCAAATTCGATCGAACTTCGAATTCAGAACATTTGGGTTCTTCGTGTTTTCTGGGAATTTGAAGTTCGCGGCTGATTTATAGATGATTTTACAGAGGTCTATTTTACCTCTTTCTTACTGGTTGTAGTGTCATTACTACTTCTGAATGTGCAATACCACTCAACCAACTTTTGTACCCTACTCCTGATCGATCACATGAGGATTGACCCATGTTTAGCAATTTTTGCGATTCCAGGGTCTTTCCATCCCATGTGTTTACTTGAACTTGCAGCTCGACATTTCTTTTGGTGAGTGCTTCCACTACTGCATTGAGAAGTTTTATCTTTTCATCTGATTCTTTCAGCTCATTTTGGGATACTAATAGGTCAGTTGACTTATTGTCGATCTCTTTATATGCCAAACTGTAACTCTCTCTGAGATTTGCAATCAATTCGAGATTGTCGTTTTTTTCCCTTGAAATTTCTTGGAGAGTCTCCTTTAATTCTTCTAGAGTGGCATCTCAGTTAGAGAAATCAAATAACTTTTGCTTTTCATCACTTCTTTCCATAAGACAGAGCTGTGCAGTTGAAATTGTTTCTTCATCATCTGAGTCTGTCTTACTCCATGTCTTTGGAGCATAGGCCTTTCCTTTTTCTTTTCTTCCAGAGCTCCTTTTGCTGTATTCTTTCTTGTTTCTTTGTGCCGAAGATTCCTGTATTGATCGTTTGTATTTTACAGCAAAGGGCCATGGCGTTCTACAATTGTAGCAAAGCTCCTTCTCTACTTCTTTGACCTTACTCGAGATGTCCTTCTTGACATTTTTCTTTTTGAACAGCTTTCTAAATTTCTTGCCTAGAAGTGCAAGTTCTTCTAAGGTTGCCTATTCACTTGCAAACGAGGTGTCACTGCTTTCCTCTTCTGCCATAGATCTCAGAATTTTCTCTTGTGCTTTGAAGGCTAGAGTTTTCTTTCTAACCTCATCAATTTGCTTCTTCAGCTCTACTTCCAGATTGTAAGTGTACAGCACTCCATATAGTTGGGTCAGGGACATTTTGGCAAGATCCCTGGACTCCCTTATTGCTGTGATCTTTGTTCCCCATATTTCTCCAAGTGATCTCATAAACTTTAGGTTGACTTCTTTGTTATCAAAAGTCTTCCCTAAGGTTTTGAGATTGTTGATCAGCACATTGAATCTTTCATAGAAGCTAGTCAGATTTTCATCAGATCTCATTGAGACCCAATCATACTGTTGCATGAGGACATCCTTCTTGTTTTCTATGATCTCATTTATTCCTTCGTTTCTGAGTAGTAGAGCATCCTATGCTTCTTTTACAGTGGTTGTGTGAACCACTATCTCAAACATGTCATCATCAAGGGCTTTGAAAATTTGATTTTTGGCCCTCCTATCTACAAGCACCAAATCCCAATCCTCCTTTGTCCAGAGGGATTTGGGTTTGTCCACTTCTCTTGAATCATCAAGCAGATCTGTATCTTAGGCATGTATGGGTGATCTGTGATTATATCATGCATCCTTTCATCTATTGAGTCCAAATGTGCAAGCATTCTCAACTTCCAATGGTTGAACTTGTCAAATGAACATGCTGGTGGCTCTCCGCTGTTAGGACACTTGGGTAGCTTTGGAGGTGCCATGTTTTCTTCACAAAATAAACTGTTAGTAACTTCTTTGCAAAGTTAAATAAAAAAAACCTTTTCTTTCCAAAAACCATTAAGTCTGAAAAATCAGGCTCTAATACCAATTGTTAGTTCCACAGGTACAACCTAGAGGGGAGGGGGGGTGAATAGGTTGTTTTAAAATTTTCAGTGTAATGCAACGGAGTATTCAATTACAATACACTGATAAACTTTGTAGACTACAGAAGGTATGTGCTGCAGAGACTTGTGCTTTAAAAGCTTTTCTCTTTTTGTTGTTTTAGTTGGTTTCTAACAGTTCTAATATGCAGAATAAAGAAATGCAAGACAAGAACACAGGATTTATACTGATTTAGAGACTCGTTATCAACTATTAAACGAGAGCTTAGTCCAGTCCTCCCTTGGTGACCAGTGTAGTCAATCCATGAGGTGAGTTTACTATCTTCTTGTTTTTTGCTTACAAGATAACCCCTTTACAAGTTTACAAACTTGCCAAAAGCAAAGAACCTAGATCCTTGCACAGATCCTTCCTCGGACTCTGTTGCAGCTTTGTTCTTCAATGCAGACTAGCGAACTCTCTTCTTCCTGTTTTCTTCAATTTAGCTCATTTGAACAACTTTGAATTCAAATTTGTTGTATGCTCTTATACGCTCAATCGTTCATCAACAGCTCTGTTCTCTGAGCTCCTTAGATCCCCTTTTATAGGCTAAGTGAATGAACTTGTAACTGTACTTGATTTGATGTTGACAGCCTGTCTATTAGTAACGCATATGACCCCTTCACTGATGTTGACAGGTAAGCTTTATTCTGATCCTCTTATAGTTTCTCCATACCTCAAATCTTCGATTTGACTAATCCTTTGATCCTTGTCCAACTTAAGCAACCATCTCTGCTGCACTCAGCACCGCTGAGACCTCGTCTGCACCGGATCACTGCTGCAACTTTGCTTGCACTCAGCACTGGTGTAACCTTTTCTGCATTGCTGTGTTGGCCCTTGTCAACAAGATTGATCCTAGATCCCGAAGCATTTGTAGGTCTTTTGCTGTCTATGCATATGTTTTAGCTGCCTTACTGAAATCCTCTGTAATGGTCTGTATCTGGTGGTCCCCACAATGTTCTTCATCTATGGCCGTCTGCTCTTCCGCATCAAATCTAGACTACAGATTACTAACCTGATTTCTAACCTCAGCACACTAACTACATCATGGTTAATACTTCTAAGTTTTGTTCATCATTTTCTATACAAGTGGAGGGTTTGCACATTCCTATCACCAACCCTAACACATCAAATTAGTCAAAACCAACACCGAAAAAACCCAAACAACACTATCATTACTTGTTATAATACAATAATCATATAAAACCAAAAACGGTCACAAAACTACAAATGATACATATCTACAAAGCCTAAAATCCATGAATCTGCTATGGAGAACATGGAGGTGGCGGTGACGGTTGTTCATGAGAATCGTTCGGAAGACGATCAAAATCTCCTCTCTCGCATTGGGACATCATCTATGCCATCGTCTCCATCTCCACCTTCAGAGCTACCACATGCTTCTTCAGCGAAAGCATCTCTAATGACCGAGGATGTTGGTACTCTACTAGTCGAGGATCGCACCTCCTGTGGATAATACAACAAGGAGGCCAATCCAAGACCATAAACGTATGCCTGTCTGGAAAAGGTGCGCTCCTACTCTAGGGTGAGTGGAGTCCCCGGATCCTGCGTGGCCAAAAACTCATCCTTCACCGCAGTCCGACGAGCTCTATACTCCGTCTATATATATATCGACAAAAAAAAAATTAACAAGAACCACAATTTCTTTTGTCACTAAAAAATTATATAAAAAAATTAAATGAAATAAAAAAGATTCACTTGCCGACACTCCCTTAGCCCTGTCATCACGGAGCTCAATCTCCTCACCCGATGTCGGCACAACATCTTTCTTCTTGTGCGTCTGCTCAAACACCTCTTTCTAATCAGGCATCCTCTTTAACATCCCAGCCTAGGTTAGGGATTTTATTTTACCAAACAAATTAGACAATAAAAAATGGATAAAACTTACCAAAAAAATCAAATTTGAAAAAAAAAAAAAAAAAACTAACTCACCAACTTCTTGGTCACATAAATCGTAGACACAATTCCTTATGTGTGCTTTGTCTCTCCTTTACTTCTGTTCTCCTTGGCAAGCTTGGATCGATCCTTGAACCTCTTTGAGCTCCTCTTGGTGTACAACGCCCCAAGCGATGTCTCATCGACCCAAGATAGGACACAACCCATCTTAATGGTCTGATGGGCCTTGTATAAGATGTCCTTCGCCCTCTTCTTCGACATCACCTCCCACTCTATCCTCACACGCTCCGTGAGCTTGGGCTCCACCAAAGAAGATCCTACTCACATTTCAAAAAAAAATAAATTAGAAGATATATCCATAAAAATATAAAGCGAACTAAAAATCAACTTTAAAAAATTTGAAAGAGATGTTATACTTACTCTAAAAACATCCCACATCCTGTCCCTCGTCCGCAAAGGCATCTCTCTCCAACATCTCTAATCCCCCTTGTTGAACCAGATCCAAAGAAATTGATGACAAGCAAAACAATCCCATCAAGGAAGCAAGGTCGTTACTCAAGAACAAAAGGGTAAAGGATAACAAGATAGCAGAGTACAAATGGTCAGCGTCAGCAAAGTGCAGTCACGATGAGTCCAACCTCTAAGAGTCAGATAAGGTAGCAAGGTGGAGACAATACTCCACAGATCAGCACACCTGGTGAATAATGCTAAGTGTATTGATGAAGAAGACTAAAGTAGCAGAGCTCAGTACAGGACAAAGGCAGATATTTCACAGTAACAGGTTTCACTGGCTATTTTTATTCTCAGGTCCTTTTTAGGAGCGTTGGAAGTTAGCAACAGACTCCTCCCAATCTGAATCAACGACTGAGATTATTTGAAAGGACAAAAAGGATAACGGCTAGTAGAAAGAGCCTTGTCTATAATAGAAGATGTGCAACAAGGATGCAGCTAAGAACTGATTTTTCAAAATAGAGTAAGTTGACTTTTTTAAAGAAAAAATTTCTGGTTGTACAAGTGCTGCGTTTAAAGATAAAACACAGAGTCTCACAACTACACGAAGGGTGCACAAAGACTAAAGGCTAATTGATAGGTGTAAATCAGAAGAGGTTTAGTAAGCTGCCCTAGAGAGGTGTTCAGTAGAAGACTGCAACTCTGTGTGTGTACTTTGTAAGCTGGTTAAGGGTCAACAAAAATCCCGAAATATAGTGGAATGCCTCTTAGTTGATCACACTAATCTCCAAGAGAAGAGTGGACGTATGCTTTAGAGTTTCATTTGAACTCTATCGTCAGAACCACTATCAACTTGGTGTCGTTACTTTTATTGCATATTTATTGTTCCTATAACCTAGTCAAATCTAACTAAAATTGAAAATGCTTGTTGCAAGAAACAGGAGACGAAGCAGCCATAATACCCTGAAACTCAAAATCCAGCTGACAGAAAAGCAGAGCTGAACTGTTAGTAGAGTTGCTTCTGGACGCTACTCATATAACCGTTTATTTTGAATAGACCTATTCAACCCCCCCTCCCCTTCTAGGTTTATTATTCGATTTTAGAATCTACAATTGGTATCAGAGCCTTTCTCTTTAGGCTTTACAGCTTTGACGAGGAAAAGGTCTTTTTTTTTCCTTGATTATTTATGGCAAAGAAGTTACTAACTAGCTTGTGTACACATGTTAGTCCTCCCTTGTGTACTGTTGATAAATTCAATCACTGGAAAAAGAGGATAAGAATGCACATGGATGCTATTGATAGAAGAATCTTTAGAAACATTATCCAGGGACCCTTCATTCCCATGGCAGCAGACCCAAGTGTTGAGAGGAAACTAGTACCAAAGGATGAGAAGGAGTACACTGAGAAAGACTGGGAACTGGTCTCCTTCGACAATAAGAAAATGAACATACTCTTCAATCTCTTGAGCCAAAGCTGAGTCAAAACTGTTTGGACAATTATACACTGCAAAATAGCACAAGAAGTATGGAACATTTGAATTAAGATAAAATAGGGAGAATGTGCTAATTCAATAGTATGAAAGAATCCAGATAAGAGAAGGCGAAAATCTCCCAGACTTCTATGCGCGCTTCAATGTACTAATCAATGAACTCAAGACCTGGATCATCCCATTGAACAAGAGACTTTGAATCTGAAATTCATGAGGTGTCTTACATCTAAATGGGATGCTAAGACAACAGCAATAGGAGAGTCAAGAAATTTGAGTAACATCACTTTGCCAATGCTTTTCGGAGTCTTGTACACTTACCAGCTGGAAATCCTTCAAAGAAAAAAAGAAGCGGTTGAAAAGAAAAAGAAACTTGCACTGAAAGCTGCAGAACCTAGAAAGAAGGAAACTACAGCAAAATCCAACACCACTGAATCAAAAGAGGAGCACTCAGACGAGGACGTAACTCTGCTGGCCAGAAAATTCAAAAGATTCCTGCGAAACAAGAAAAGAACAAACTTTAGAAAAGAACAACAGCCAAAGGACAAAGGAAAGGAACAAGACTTAGCTTGCTTCAATTGTGGAAAACTAGGACACTTTCCTATAGATTGTAGAAGACCTCCAAAAGATGAATACAGAAAAAGAAAGGGACAAGAAAAGAGGGACTACAAAAAGCAGCAGAAAGCTCTAGTACCAAAAACATGGAGCGACTTAGAAGAGGAAACAGAAACCGCATCTACTATGGAGGGACAGATGTGTCTAACGGCAAGGAGCTAAGATGCAAGAGAGGCATGGGAGTTGATTGACATGGTATTTAACTTTCACAACCCTGCATTGTCCATAGATGATCTTAGAGAGGCTATTGTAGAGATCTCTGCTAGTTATATTCATCTGAAAGGGAAGCCTTTCAAAAGAATATGAGACAACAAAGTCAAAACTAGAAGAGACTGTTGTAGATTTTGCCAGCTTTCTAAACAAAAATACCATTCTAGTCCAAGAAAACCAAGCTCTCAAGGACAAAGTGAACACCCAAGGAAAAGGCTTCACTTTAATCCAAAATAGATACTTGGAATGGAAAGATCAAGGATCTAAAACGGATCCATTTTGCTGTAGCAAAAAAGGGGAGAGCTAGACTTGGATACAACTCATCTGATGAGAGTAAAAAACTCTCGAGAAAGGCTAAAGGAGAAAGTTCAAAAAGGAATAAACCACTACCTACTAGGGACAGACCAGCTGTCAGTAGACAGCTAATGTCTATATCTCACAGCAGAGAAAAGGCATGAGATAACAAAGTTCACACTCTACTTTCAGCAGAAGATAATATTGAAGACTAACACACAACCGACATTATCCAGGTATTCCACCATGGAATCTATACTAGATGTCATATCACACTACCATCAGAGTGCAATGCTATAAGTGTAGAGAACGAGGTCATATGTCATATGATTGCTGGAACAAACACAAGAAGACCACTTGGATATGGGTTCCAAAGAAAACCTGACCTAAGGATCCATAAAGGGGACCAATGTGCAGAATGATATATTCATATAGGAGCATCAGGAGCAAATCTGGTACTAGACAGTGGATGCTCAAGGAAAATGATTGGAAACAAAGTTCTACTGACAGAATACGAAAAGGTCCGTCCATCATTTTTGGAGACAGTAAAATAGGAAAAGCCAAAGGTTATGGAACTTTAGTTACTGGTTCTCTAATCTTTAGGCACATTGCCCATGCCAAGGGGCTTAAACACAATCTTTTGTCCATAAGTCAATTATGTGACAAGGGATTTTAGGTATCCCTCACCAAGGACATATGTGTGGTAAAGGACATATACAATGATGAGATTAAGTTAATAGGAAAAAGAAAAGGTGACGTGTATGCTGTTGACTTCTCCTGTTATGCCTCAAAGAAAATCACATGTTTTAATACAAATGATACAAGTGAGGTCAACTGGCTGTGGCACAAAAGACTAGCTCATTTAAACTTTGAAACAATGAATGATCTATGCTCTAAGAATCTTGTCAAAGGCTTGCCTGAGATCAAGTTTTCCAAGGATGGGTGGACCATGTCAGCAGGGTAAGCAAACTGAGACAAGCTTCAAAAGTATAGGAGCTGCCAAGACCTCTAGATCCTTAGAACTACTACACATGGACCTATTTGAACCTATGTCAACTAAGAGCCTAGGTAGAAAAAGATACACGTTGGTTGTCATTAATGACTACACTAGGTACACTTGGGTGTTCTTTCTACGCAATAAGAAGGATACATGTGGAATCCTTACTGAGTATCTCAGACAGGTTCAGAATGAGAAGGGTCAAGAAGTTGCGGCAATTAGAAGTGATCATGCGATAGAATTCGATCAGTATGATATGGATCAATACTGTGATGATCATGGCATGGCACATAACTTCATTGCACGTAGAACACCTCAGCAGAATGGAGTTGTTAGGAAAAAGAACAAAACACTGATAGAAACAGCTAGAACCATGCTATCGGATGCAAATCTAGCTCTATAGTACTGGGCAAAAGTAGTAAATACTGCTTATTATGAATAGAATAGATCCCTAATACATAAGTGATGGTCAAGTTGAAAGTAAATTAATGAGCGACTCAGGAATTGACCAAGGCAATCCAAAGAAAGACCGACCTCCTTGGCCGACCCGCTACGGGTCAGGGTTGGCCAAGGTTCCCTTGACCGACCTGGCCCGGGTCGGCCTCCTTTGCCGGCTTCTCCTGGGTTGGCCTCCCTCCTAGAGTATTAATAACTCGACTTGGTCAAACGAACGAGTGACGAGTATTAATAGCCCAAGAAGTTAAAAGCCCACTCGGGACAAAAGCTTGTCCAATTAGGTAAAAATGCCTATAAATAGAAGTGTTAGCATGTACTTCAAGGTTGATTCCTTCTCTCTCCATATTTATTCATTCTCCACATATTTAATTCGTTTTCACCGAATTTCGACAGATACTAACTCGACCGTCGGAGCGAGTTTTCGAGGTTGAAACCTCGAACCCCGGCTAACGGCGTTGGTTGTTTGGTGGTGCGCAAGTCTTGTAGCACTCCGTCGGCGGACCCACCATAGGTTGACCTTTAGGGTCGGACGAACGATTATCGACTCAAATTGTTTTTCGATAAATAGTTTAGTGCCCATCATGGGGCTGGCGAATTTCTCAATCATGCCTCAAACGCGAAGCCATGCCATTCAACTTTTTGGCGAACTCTCCATCAGCCAACTTCCCCCGACGGGGCAAGGTGCGAGAGCCTTGAGGTCTGGGAGGATCCTGTCCGACCTACCCCCTTTTCCGATGGAACACATCGGCGAAAGCCAACACGAGGGAGGTTTTCCTCAATATGTCACAATGACCATGTACCAGGAACTGTGCCAAGAAATGACCCAACAAATACAAAAAGGTGGACCTGCTCTATGAGATGCTCGAATAGACCAAAAGAGGTTCCCGCTTCAATAATGAGGAGAAGGTGTTCAGAGCGGACACTCCCTTCGCACCGGAGATCAACGAGCACGACTCTCGCGAAAGGTTCCGAATACCCACATGTGATACCTATGACAACACTACCGATCCGGACAAGCATGTCCAAAACTTCCAAACCTTGATGAACATTCAGGGGGCATCCGATGCTATAATGTGCAAAGCCTTTCCAACCACCTTGCAGGGTCCGGCCCGAACTTGGTTCAACACTCTCCCAACCGGGTCAATGAGCTCATTCGCTCAACTAGCTGGGCTATTTCACAAGCAATATGTCAACAGCAAAAGACATAGACTTACTTCTAGTTACATGTATCGGATCTTCCAACAACCGGACGAAGACCTTTGGACGTACGTCCAGAGGTTCAACACCGAGAAGGTCAAGGTTGAAGATCCGATGGATCATGAGATATGCCAAGCTCTGATAAATGGTCTAGAAAGTGACAACCTCTCTTACAACCTCTCGAAGAGAGAATGGTGGACATATTCTGACCTCCTGGCTTAGATGGGCTAGCACATCCACACTAAGACAACGAGGAAGATCCGCAATCGGAGGCTCGGATTATGGACCGACTGAACCCCTAAGGAAGAAAACCCCGACCTTAGAAAGAAAGAGGAAGGTTGACCCTGGAGAACTGACCTCGCCCCGAGCAGGAAGGGATCCAACGACAAGAGGTCTACCAAGTCAAACAAGCCCCCAAATTGGGATAAGTACACCCCACTCAATGCAAGCTGACGGAAAATCTTAAATAGCGGAACAAGAGGAGAACTTGTTGGTGAAGGCCCAAAGGAACAACGCTTCTTAGGTGACCCACAAGACCGAACTCGATATTTTCATTACCACCGAGACCATGGGCATGACACTGAGGAATATCGCCATCTGAAAACACAATCGAAGATCTCATCAAGCAAGGGCATCAAAAAAGGTTCCAAAGAAACCAAGATTGGCCAAGGTCTTCGGTCCTAAAGCCCAAGGACTGACCTAGGTCGCCCAAGTCACAAAAGAGGTCAGACCGACCGCAGCAGAGGCCAAGGATTAATGCCGTCATTAGAGGGCTCGGCTTGAACCAAGGCCTACCCCGTAGTGGTCGGGAGCCCCTTCACGTTGAAAGCCTAGAATTCAAGAAGAAACCCAAGATGGACATGGAGATCAAGTTCGGACCAGAGGACAACCCCGGAGCAGCACACCCCTATGATGATGCATTGGTGGTCACGATTGGGGAGTATGATGTGGAGAAGATACTAGTTGATAGTGGGTCCTCGGCCGACATCCTATACTACACCACTATCCGAAAAATGGGACTTGACTAGAAAGACCTCAAACATTTCCATACCCTGTTGGCTGGCTTCGCGGGAGAGACGGTCTACACGAAGGGCTGCATTATCTTACCTCTTATGATCGGAGATGAGGAGTTAGGTTAGACCATGACCAGACATGCTGATTTCATTGTGGTCGATCTACCTCGGCCTACCCTCCATCGTGGGCTTCAAAATACTCATCGTACCTTGCTTTATGATGATGAAATTCCCAACCCCAAATGGTGAGGGAATGATCGAGAGAGATCCAAAAGCATCCAAGCAATGGTGTACGGCCACTGTGAAGCAATTCCTTGACCTCAAAGGAAAAGAAACTCTCTAGCTCTAGCTTGACCCTAGGTCGACCAAGCCCCGACCTGAACCATTGAAAGACCTCGACGAAGTCCAACTCAACACAGAGGACATCACAAAATGTGTCAAGATCGGATCCCACTTGGTCCACTCGATCAGGTCGGACCTCATCAAGTTCTTGAGAAGCAATGCTGACATCTTCGCATGGTCCCCCTCTTGACATGCCGGGCATCGATCCTGAAGTGATCATGCATCGGCTCGAGGTCAACCCCGAAGCTAATCCCATAAAGCAGAAGCGAAGACACTTCATCGAGGAAAGAAATAAAGTTATAGTGGAGGAGGTAGGGAAGCTGCTCGAGGCTGGTTTCATAAGAGAAGCCAAAAATCCGAAATGGTCGGCCAACGTGGTCATGGTCAAGAAAGCCAACGGGAAATGGAGAATGTGTGTGGACTTCACTGATCTTAACAAAGCATGCCCAAAAGATTGTTACCCGCAACCGAAGATAGACCAGCTAGTGGATTCCACTTCGGGACATAAGCTACTCTCCTTTATGGATGTATTCTCTGGATACAATCAAATTTTCATTGTGCCTGAAGATAGAGAGACGACCTTCTTCATAACCGACCTCAGCACCTAGTGTTACATCATGTTGTCCGTCGGACTAAAAAATGCCAGGGCGACCTACCAGAGGTTGGTAGATATGGTCTTCAAACCTCTTCTACATGACACCATGGAAGTTTACGTGGACGACATGCAAGCCAAGTCTAAGGTGGCCGACCTACATGTGTCCGACCTCAAGAAGACGTTCGACCTCCTCCGACAGTATGACATGAAATTGAACCCAGCGAATTGTGCCTTCGGAGTAGCTTCAAGAAAGTTCTTGGGATACCTCATCACACTCCGGGGAATTGAGGCCAACCCATCCAAGATAGAAGCTGTGTTGAAGATGGAACCCCCAAAAACAAAGAGAGACACTCAAAAGTTGTCCTGGTGTGTAGTGGCCTGAGGTCGATTCATATCTCGAGGAGCTGAGTGCATCTTGTCCTTCTTCAAAGCATTGAGGGGGGCAACTGACAGGATTGAATGGGACCTAAAATGCCAAGAAGCCTTTGAACAACTTAAGCTCTACCTCGAAGAGGTACCCTTTACCACCACCCGACCTCAAGAAGCCGAAAATCTCTACCTCTACCTTGCAGCGGCTGAGGAAGGCGTCTCAGCCATCTTCCTCAGAATTGAGGATAAGACTCAAAACCAATCTACTATGTGAGCAAAGTCTTGCATGGGGCGGAGACAGGGTACTCAAAGATAAAGGAGATGGACTTGGCCCTCGTGTGCGCAGCCCGGAAGCTAAGACCATATTTCCAAGCTCATCCAATCCCAGTAGTGACGAACTACCCTCGAGGCAAGTCCTCCAAAAACCGAAAATGTCGTGTCGGCTCCTAAAGTGGTCGATCGAGCTCAACGAGTATGGCCTCACCTTCAAACCAAGGACCACAATCAAAGCTCAAGCCTTAGCCAATTTCTTAGCTGAATGCTGCTTTGGGTTAGACCAAGAAGAAAAAACCAACCTCTAGAAGATCATCCAACCCTCGCAGCCTAGACACCAACCACAAAAGGAGGTTAACCCGACCTCTAGTAGCTCGGCCTCTGCTTGGAAAGCTTACACAGATGGGCCTTCGTGCCAAAAAGGATCAGGAGCTGGGGTCCTACTCACCTCCCTCGAAGGTTGCGAGCTACCTTGCACGGTGAAGCTGCGGTTCAAAGCCACAAATAACATGGCGGAATACGAAGGGCTAATCACATGCCTCAGTTTGGCTTCTCACCTCGGTATCAGGGAGGTCGAGGTATGCTCAGACTCCAAGTTAGTGGTGGAACAAATTCAAGGGAAGTGTGAGGTCGGACCTGAGCTTACTGGGTATGTTGAACAAGCAACGCAGCTCAAGAAGAAATTCACCGGATTCCAAATCCGACGAATTCCTGGGGGGATAATGGGATAGCAGATACTCTCAACAAAGTTTCATTCGGACTCGGCAGATGGAACTGCGAGAAGCTTTACAGTGAAACTATGGGAGCATCGAGGAAGCTTAACAAAGAAGTTTACCTAGGTACGATCAAGGTCGAACCATCCTGGGTCGACCAACTCAAGTCATACCTCGAGCACGGAGCTCTTCTTGACGACCCAAAAAATGCTCAAAAAATACAAAAAAAGCTCCAGAATACCTTATCATCGGACCTGACGTCTACAAAAGAGCCTACTCCATGCCTTTACAGAAATGTTTGAGACCAAGCGAAGCTTGGTCGGTCCTGACTGAGGTCCACGGAGGGGTCTGCAGGAACAATCACGGGGCCCAAACCTTGGCCTTCAAATGCGTGAATTGGGGTATTATTGGCCGACCCTCACTAGAGAATGGCCGATTGAAGTACAACCATAGCCCTTTGCTCAATGGGGGATCGGCGTCCTAGGTCCATTTCCCCTAGCTCCGAGTTAAAGAAAGTTTGCTATACAGGCGATGAAGTAATTTACCAAATGGGTTAAAGCTGAAGCAGTTGTCCAGAAATCCAATCGAGCTGTTCAAAGTTTTGTCTGAAAGACAATAGTTTATAGATTTGGGGTACCAAAAATCCTCATCTCTGACAACAGGACTCAGTTCACCAGCTCCACCTTCACCGACATCTGCTCCGAACTCGGGATTGAATAAAGGTTCGCATCAATAAAGCATCCGAGAAAAAAAGGACAGGTGGAAACTGTGAACAAGGAGATCAAACACGCATTGGCTAAGAAACTAAACTCGGCTAAGGGTCTAGGGGCAGATGAGCTCCCTGCTATCATGTGGTCGTATAGGATGACCCCAAAGAGGTCGACCAAGGAGACCCCATTTGCCCTAGCATTTGGCATGAAAGCTGTGGTGACGGTCAAGCTCCGACACCCATTGACCCAAACCTCCAACTTCGACGAAGGAAAGAATGATGATCGGATCAGGCTTGAGCTCGACCTTCTCGAGGAAAAGAGAAAGGAAGCTCTAATCCGGACTAAAGCCTTTCAGCTAAGGATAGCGTGATACTTCAACGCGAATGTCAAATCAAGGAAGCTCAAGGTCGGAGATTTGGGTGCTGAGAAAAGCTAAGTTCGAAGCCCGACCACCAGAGGGAAGCTAGCCAAAAACTGGAAAGGTCTTACAAGATCACCGACGATCAAGGCCGAGGAGCCTACAAAATAGCTTGACCCAACGGGCAGGAGCTACCTAGGACTTTCAACGCGGACGACCTCAAGTACTACTACCTATAATGACCAAAAAGGGTCTAGCTAATCCAGATCAGATTAGGTCGTATATAGGGATAAGATCATGTACTAGCCCTGAAGTGGCATTGCCTTGAATAAAAGTAGTTTGAACTTTTCGCCTAATATTTGAATGAATTTATTACTTAGAATAAAATTCCTTAAAAGACCTTGGAATGAGGCAAAAAACCTTAAAATAAGATAAACAGTTAAAAACTTGAAGGTCGGACCCCAAGAAAAGGGACCGAACAACCCGAGATTAAAGGGAAAAATAAACTTTGAAAGATCATAAGGTATAGAAGGCAGATCAATCGAGGTCGGCGGGATCGACCCCGGCAGGAAAGACCCCAGGATGACAAGATCGACCCCGATAGGAAAGACCCCGGCTGGGCAGATTTACCCCGGCAGGAAAGACCCCGGACAGGCCAGATCGATCCAACTTCGCAAATCTTCTTAAAGATACAAAGCACGTGAGGAAAATAAAAACAGATAGACTTCCACAGATTTCGAAGAAAATACAGAGCAATACCAAGGTCCTAGACAAGGCCCTCAAACCTAAATGTCAATAGAGATACAGATAATAAGAGAGTGCGAGATACAATGAGAAGCTGAACAGGACTACTCCCGAGCTTCCTCTTCGGTAACCATGTCGTCGACGTTCCCATCCTCGACGATCTGCTCTTCCTCAGCTCCGGCGTCCTCCCTCTGCTCATACTGGTCTCCCTGCCTATTTTGGAGCCCAACCTCTGGAATGTAGAACTCTGAGGGAAGGGGAGCTAGAACATATAGCTTTATAGGAGGAACGGCTTGGAAAGACCCCGCCGCCCGAGCCTATTTGTCTTCCTACGAGATAAAGGATAGCAAGCCAGCTTGGTCAGGTCAAGCTTGCCACAAGGAAGGTTTAGAAACTTGAGTTTGGAAGCTTCCTCCAGGTTAGAAAAGCCACACTCGATACTGACCCGTGCTATGCCCGGGCCGCAGCAAACTCCTCCTCAAGCCTTTTCATGGCCTCCACCTCTTTCTTGTAAAACTTGGACTTCTCCTTCACTTTCCTCTCGGCATTGTCCCGCTCCCCAATGGTTTATCCAACTGAATGCGAAGGTCGGCCGACCCATGTTGAGACGCCCTGAGTTCGATCTGAAGATTCAATCCAGCTTCTCGCTCCCGGTCGAGGGCTTCCCGCCAGCGACAGCATTAAAATGCGGATTTCAGGAAATATCTTTGTCACGCCCGCGATAGGAGGCGTCGCGCCCGCGACACAGGTGTGCTGTAAACTAAAATCCTAAACTAAAAATACTAAAAGACGTCCAAAAATTCTAAAAACTGATGCATGATATCTAAGCACACTAATTTAGCTAAACATGGTGAAACATCGCCGTAAAAACTCTCGAAACACACCAAAAATTCTAAACATGGTTTGTCATTTTCTTCATTCTTCTTCATTTTTGCTCCAAATTCCAAGCCAATCTGCCATAAAACATGAAAGCAC
>JAOVYX010018990.1:6359-19213 GCA_035668315.1 Drosera spatulata
TATGTTTCTGTAGAATAGTACTTTTTTCAAGAACTCTTTGTGGTTTGTTTCACACTTGCCACTTGAGTAGTTTGTAATTCTAGCATTCTCCTATAAGTATTTACGAAGAGTTACTTGCATTTGTATCTCCTGATGCTGATTAATTCAATTTGTTTTTGTTTTTTTGTTTTTGTTTTTTGGATATGTTTCTGTAGAATAGTACTTTTTTCAAGAACTCTTTGTGGTTTGTTTCACACTTGCCACTTGAGTAGTTTGTAACATACACCTTTTCATGCATCAGGTGATGCGGCTCTATCACCCTTGTTGTTCAATGAGTATTGATGTTTTTAAAATTTGTTTTTATTTATTTGTCATGTTGATAAGAGACACATAATTTATCTTTATAAAATTTAATTTTTTATAAATTTCTGATTAAGTCTGGGGAAACACGTTTTGAAAGGCTTTTAAAATTTAAATGTATTAGGCATGGAACCTTTTTTGTTTGGTTTGTGTAAAAACAAGTGGTTTCATTGGATGAAGAGTTCATGAAATCCATAGATATAAACATTACCATGTTTTCTTTCAATTAGTTTAATCTCAATCGATTTGATAATTTTATAAAAAAAAAAAGAAAAGAAAAGATGGAATTATGACTAATTACAAATAAATTTATTATGATTAGTCACAAATTTATCAAATAAAAAAAATTGATGTTTGATCGTCCAATAATGTGAGATAAAATTCACATCGACATATACCCACGAACTAAATATTGTATTCATATTGGAACGAAGGAAATACTATTCCCTCGATCTCATATTATCTGTAATGCTGTCCTATTTCGGTTAAAATATTGCTTTATATGTAGTTCCAGAACAAATGTTACTAGAGATCACAAAATCTTCTGCGACTTCTTGTTCCTGATGAATCAGTGCATTCACTTACCGGGCATTATTTTGTTTGGTGTTAACTTGCTTTTCCTAGGGTGCGTCTCTGTTTTGTTAAAGGTAATCACACGCCACAGCGGCCACACTGTCTACCACCGATCACATCGTCCATTATTCATCGTCTTCTATCCCTTGGTTAACACATGTTTTTTGTGTTCTCTTAAGCTAATAAGCAATCTTTGTTGTCTATATAAACAAGATTTATTTGCTTGTTATAACACAACAATGTCACAACAATAAAATAATAAGTTTAGTAAAATTTAAGTGTAAGACACTTCTTATTGTAAAGTTCCTAAAGATGTATTCAAATAAAAGCGTGGTGTAATTTGTGAGTGATAAGCACATTTAGAGTGGTTGTTTTAATAAAATGTACGAGTTTGTAATATTATACTATTATTAGAATTTATATTTCTCGATATAATTTGATTCCGACGATCCGATTTTTCAACATGTTTTTGTTCTCGTTAAAAAAAACGAACCACCTTAATACCCAAATAAGTGGATTCTCCGTTCCCATATGTGGCTAATCGTGATCTTTATGCAGCATTATTTATTTGTTAGAACTGCACCATAATCTCAGCATGATCCAGGTTATATCATCTGTCCCGCTAAGATTCTTCGGTTTGCTGTTATTCATTCAGCAAAATAATAATTTCTATTACCTTGTGCTTTGCAGATCAGTGCATGGCGACTCACGTTTATGCTTTGCAGGTGAATCGAAAGTAGACCGTCACAGTGCTTGAGTTTAGGCTGGAATCTGTTTAAGACCATACGATTTTTGCATTCCGCATTATGATGTGAACTTCCGTCAATTACAAAAAAATTTTAGGTACAATTCTTGTGTTTGTAGTAAGTCTGTGACATAAAATTACCGTATTCTATTACCTCCACCATGTTCCTGAGATGTACTTCCTCAAAATTACTGATTCTCTTGTTCGAACTTAGAATGTCCTCGCTCAAAATTATATCTAGAACTTTCCAACTTTGAGTATGCTGATCTTGATAACTGCTCTATGGTAGTCACTGTGGCATCCAGCCGCCCGACGAAGATGATGGCAGTAAGTTGCTGATATGGTTAAGGTGTGACATTTCACAAAGCTCGCATCAGGCAGACCTTATATGATATTGTCGATTTCACTTATGCGTTTAGTCAAGGTCTTCATATCTATGATAATCATGAAGCCCCTGCTCCGTTCTCAAAGGCTTCACCTCCATGGCCCTATCAGAACCACAAATCAATACTTGTTTATTGAATTTTCACTTGCTGTTAATTACTTTGGTCATGATCCCCAATCATTATCCACTCATGGATAATTGCAAACCATATCTAGCTAGCGCACATGTTAGCTTAGATCATTTAGTTAGTCGCATACAAGATGATTAGTCCGAATCCTCCTCTTTTTTTAACGTTCAAATACTTCTGTTTATACTTTTCGGATCAGTCTTGTTTGATCTATGCAGTTTCGGCATCTCTTGACTTGGCTTTTGGTTTGCATTATACTTGAGAATTATATGTAATAATTGATCAGTTTGGGCATTTAAGGGATGAGGCTTTGCTAAGTGCTAATAATTTGTCGTTCTTACATTACAATATTTCAGGTCGCGGCACTAGTTGAGAAGAGTGTCGAATAAAACTCAGAAAAGCTGGAGTGATCACATTTCTGGTTTGTTCGGCTTGGTTACATGGGAGATGTGAAACTGGGACTAATATTGGGCATCGAAGAGGTTTGCCAATTTCCGTCTCTCAGTTTTCCTGGTATGGTCACTTGACCAGTGCTAGTGATGTTTAATTTTCATATTGATATGTTCCTTGCCACTTTGTTTTTGCAGTTAATTTGCTGGCACAAAAAGGTGATCGGAAGCGCCTATGCCTTCTCATATACAAAAAACGACCCAGGTATATTCCTGTATGTTACAAATGACATCTTATACCATTGCCTCTAAACTACTACTAAAATTTCCAGGAATTGCTCTGAGAGGCTCCAGCAGTGGAGGACTCTAAGGTTGCACCAAGAGAACCTTGGTGAGAAGCGCATCTGGCACTAGGGTACACGTAATTCTTGAGACTCTTCCCCGATCTTTCCCTCCTCGCTTCCTCTTTGAATCTGGCGATTTCAGCTTCTGGACAAACTGCAGATGATCTAGGCTTGTTGGATCCATCAGCATCCACTTTTGCATTGCCATTCAAGGAAATTTTTCCCATTGAATCTTCTCGCGTAATGACTTTCTTCCCCCGAAAATTTCCTCTACGGAGGGTCTTCTAGACTCGCCCTGGGTAGGGTCGTTATCACGAGCAAGATCCCAGTTGTAGATCTTGTTCTTGTCATCCATGTTCAGCTCAATCGAATGAACCTCGCTGTCGCCTGATTCTTCTTCTTTTTCTTCGCCTTCTCGCTATCCTCTTTCTGCCTATTTTGATGGTGCTTCATGGTTTTACTCAAAGAATCAGCGTACTCCTTGTTTGGTTGTAGATAGGGAGACCCATCTCTGTTCTCTGTAATCCCAGAGTTTCCGAAGTATCCTTCCAGTTCACTTCTCAGCCTCTCCAAGGCGGCTGCTTTTTCCTCGAACTCATATTTTGCCTCTGTGAGCTTCATCTGGACTCTCTCCTCGCGCAGCACGTCCGCAAGTCGAAGCATTTGCCTTTCCTTTTCTACCTCTTCTCGAGCTCTGGTCGATTCTCTCTTTAACTCCTCCACATCCATATGATCACCCTCGATCCCTCCGGCTAACTCATTGCAAGTTTGCTCCAGTAGTTCCTTCGCCCTCCTCTCGCTCTCGAGCTTCCTCCTTACTTTGGATAGCTCTGCCCTCGCTTCTGCCAACTCAATCCCAATCTTTTTGTTAAGCCTCTGCACTTGCTTCCTCATCCTTTTCTCGTTTTCTAGTTCGCTTGCTATGCATGAAACAGCATCCTTGATCCTCTCCCGCTCCCTGCTCTTCCAAGCTGCCTTCTCCTTTGCAAAATGCTGCATCAAACCATCAACCTCGCCTTGGCCAAGGCGGTGATCATGGATCAGTTGGTCAATCTGTATCCTAGCACGATCAAGCTCCATTTTTAGAGCGGACACAAGGGTCATTCCCGAAGAATGCCGCTCTTCCTCTCTCAAGATTCTGAACAGCACTTTCACCAACTCTTTGGACACCGTCAAGCTGTTCCTAACATCCTTCAAATGTCTCTTCGCTCCGTCCATGTTTTCTGCGGTGGCATTGCTTATACTCTGCACATATCACATCGAATCATCCTCGAGAAACCGCTAGATAAAGGAATCATTACTGTTTTTTTCCTAACTCAAGTTCGTTACCTCGATCAACTGACCCTTGGCAACTGAATCTGCTGCTGCAGGAACGTACTCAGCGAGCTGAAGTTTATGGGAACTTACCGAAGACCTTCTCCTCTGACCACCCTGCTTCGATCCTTCGCCGTTCTTCTGCCAAAACAAACTCAAACCAACAAACATTGCTTAATCGCCCTCGTATCCAAATCGTGAATGGATCATTGGTTTCAAGCTCACACAAAGGAATTGTCAAACGAGAATTGAAATCCAACCTCGAAAATGGGGCTGCGAGATTGATCCATCAAGCGTGCCCGAACTGACTCATAATCAAACACATTCCCCTTTCTCTCCAGACTCTTCGTCTTCGATGATCGTACGTCATTCATCTCCCGTGAACTAGCAGCTGACTTCGTCACGGACAACGGGCTCTCCTTCCCCTTCACCCCACCACTGAAACCACTGAATCCACTGCCGCTGCAGCTGCCACTCTCACTACTTCTATGCTTCGAAGCTTCACCGTTACTCCGCATTTCGGAAAACGGTGGCCCAGATGGCAGCTCCTGCTGATCGTTTGGGAAGGACGAGTATCTCAGTCTTTAGCTTGAGGCTGACCCCTGACAAAGGGAAGAATTGTTTAGCACTGAGGCAACACTTCTTGACTGTTAACTTGTCAATGTGAATTGCCCTTTCGATTCACTTGTCAGAATAAAAATCCTCCTCTTTTGATCATGCAATTCTCATCAATCTATCCGCTTCTGCACACTGATATAATCACGGCTTGACATCATCTGAGTATGATCGGAATCCCGCGAAATCTCGAGAAATGGGAACAGCTTGATTTGCTCCAAATGGTCAATTTTGCAATGAATAATTAACACGATAATGTGTTTGCGGGAATCATGAGGTGCTTCCAATCGAGGCAAGGAATCTTGGTGAAATGAAAATCTAATGCATTTGATGATTTTGATGAGAGAAAAGTGATGGGGTTGAGAAATTTGATTTTGTGTGTGAAAATGTGGGAATTGGAGACTTGGATTGGGATGAGCTTGATGGATCTTTTCGATGATGATGAGGGCAAGATGAGAATGGAGTAGTGAAGTGAAGAAAAAGGGGCGGGTGAGAGGAGAGGTTGACCGAATGTGACCGAATGTCAAAATTGTGTGGGTGTGTCAGATGGGGAGAACTGAAAAGCATGTGCAACAGTGCGTTCTAATCGAGTATGCCCCACATCTGCCACACCGAAACAAGAACAATTTAAACAAAAGCGATAATCCCCATCAAATTCAATTTTGGTTAATTTGTTCCATTTTTTAAATCAATTGTGGTTATCACGATCAAAACCATGATCAAATCGAGCAATAATCGGTATAATTTTCACAATCGTAACCGTTTATTATAGAGTATTTTATTCATTCTATATTAATAATAACGTTTTTTTATTTAATCAATCTTAAAAAAATTATAATATTTTTCCTTTTCGTAATCTTTTATCATAAAAATTATCAAATTAATCTCATCTATTATATTACATCCACTATCTTATCTAAGAAGTGTTATAATAAATTTTATAATCACCAAAAAATTATTTTTTGTTCATCAAAATCCACATAAATTTAACACTCACATAAATTTTCGTGTCGAATCAAAACGTTTCAATAAATATAGGATGAAGTGAGTATCATTTTTGATTTCTTAAACAGCCATCGATAATCTGTTGGTCGGGTTTCTCTCTGGGTTATGATTGATTGATTTGTTAATCAGATGTAAGGAAACGGTAGCAAAAATTGCCTATTAACTGTATCAATGGACAAAATCCCATTATTTCTGGAAAGAAACAAAAAAAGATAAAATCAAAAAAATAAATTTAAAAATTGAATCCTTTTTTTTGTTTATTGATACTGCTAATAAGCAACTTTTCATGCTGCTTCTTTTAGGAAAAAAGAAGTGTGTGTCTTGAGATTTAAAGATATAAATGAATGATCAATATTAAAACATGATAATCTAATCTCAACTCTCTATCTCTATTGTTTTAATTTTAACCGTTAAATTTTTACTTGACACATCGTGTGTCAAGACACACAATCCCTACATCCCTTCTTTTATCCATAAATTGGTTAAGATAAATTGCACAAAGAGTTAAGATAATTGTTATTTAAATTTTTTTAACCGGTTCATCGTTTTTAAAAACTGGATGAATTTATTACCAAAAATGATATAATAGGTTGAATATTTGTAGTTTGTTATACTAGGTTGAGATAAATTCGACAAATCAATATATGTTGTTCAGTTGATTGGTTAATGTTATTTGGTCAATCAATTACTATAATTCGATTAGACCGATGCGGTTTTGCACTTTGATCGAATTGGTTAATCAGTTATTTAATTGATTAATCGATGGTTAGATGTTACAAAACCATAACCGAATTGAATAACTTAATGTTTTTATCTTCTAAAACAAAATTCGAACCGTCTAATTAATCTGTTAATGTTTTCGTTTATATGATTCAGTTTTGATTTAAAGGTAAAATGTGAATTCACCAAGTTGCATCGCTGCTTCCAAAGTTGATATCTTTGGTTAGAAGGTCATTGAAGTAAGTAACCAAAGAGTTAGTAACTAACGAGTCCCTCAAGTCAAGGTTATGATCAATGACAAGTCAAGTCAAATACTTCTTCCATTGATAAGAAGAAAGAATCAACATAAGGAAAATGGGCCTTAAAAGTAAAGAGAAAAGCCCACCCAACTAGAGTTTACTTCTCTATAAATACTCTTCATCATTCCTAAGGAGATATCTTCTTTCATTCTTAATCTCCTCCATATTCAATGCACTTTTCCTTATTCTCTCTTTCTTATCCAGATCGGGAACATATTAATTTGAACGTCGGAACGGACGTCCGAGGTACGGACCTCGATCTCCCGGCTAACAGTGTTTTCTTAGTTCCTGATGTGCAGATCGTTCGACGTATCCCAAGATCGGTCTCGCATCACCAGAACAGTCCGACATACGAAAAAACCATCGTACGGTCCGACCGACTCCTCGTAAACTGCATCTCAACGTTCGGTCGGTAAACTCCAGACTCCTCGTACCCGAACGAATGGAGGGGGCCTAAGCTTCTCAGGTCACCCCGCTCCAACCTTATGAACAACTCATTCCCATGGAACAAAAAGTAAAACAACCTTACAAGATGTTTGAGCAGACCAAGCGAGGATTTCATTTCAGGAACGAAGAAAGCGTGTTCAGAACGGACACTCCTTTCACGATCGAGATCAACAAGCAGCTTCCACCTGAAAGGTTTCGAATGTCGTCATGTGACACCTATGACGTGATGATCGATCCGGACGAGCACGTTTAAAACTTTCAGACCTTGATGAATATCAAAGGAGCGTACGACGCTATAATGTGCAAGGTTTTTCCAAGAACATAGAAGTTGTGCACATCCTGATTGAGTTGGACAAGAACATGGAAGGACACATCCCTATATACCGAACGACCGAACTAAGGAATTCATGAATTGGGAATCTCAGGTAGATGCGAAGAATTGAGCTCTCCATCGGAGCACTGATCTGTTGTCCAAAGTTAGGTTGATCTACAGCAAAACCACTCGAAATAAAGAACTCGGATTTAAGGGATTTCAACCTCTACTTATAGATCCTAGAAGAATAATTAAAGACCTTAGGTGGAATCTCGCATATACGATCCTCGTTGCCCTTCCCGTTGAAAGAATCCCCGTTCGAAGACAAGATCTCATGGGCGGGGTCGACACGAGGAGAATTGATCACGCCCCCGAAAAAACGGCTGGTCGAATGAGACTCGATGAGCCGTCGATCACGAGGGAAAGAATCGTGTCCCAAGACCTTCTTCGTCCGCTCATAGACTTTCTCACCTGCAAGAGGTCGGGTTGACGAGAGAACAGCAAGGTCAAGAAAAGATTGATCGATCTGAGGGAACGTCGACGAGACCAGGTGCCACATCCTCCAAATCGGAATCGATATCATCAAGTAAAGTGCCCAAATTATAATTCATAACTACTTGTGAGAATCAATGAAACGAAAGAATGGAAACGTCTAACCTTCCAAAAACTGTCCAATCTCGTAGGATCCGTCCGACCTCTCAAGAGCTGTCTGACCTCGCATTTCTTAGAGGACGGCTTCAAACAAGCTCACCGACCAAAACAACGAAACCAGCCTTGAACCTGGTCGACCTCACCACCAATGAGTACGTCCGGATAAGCTTGGAGATCCGACCTCGGATCCGCACAACGTTGGTCAAAGGAAACTACGGTTTTCAAAAAAAAAAAAAGGTTGGTCAAATAGTGATCAAAGGAAGAATCAAGTTTCTCAATTCCACCTAACTAGCTGCCCCCTGGACCTCCGTTAGCGTATGCACATTTGTCGAGAGCATGAAATAATTAACGACCTCAACATGAACGATCTAATTAGTTCAACCTATCCAAGTCAAAGCACATGACCCCCCGACTGGGAGAACGGGGACAAAGGGTCCCCAAGCAAAGGCCTGATCGGTCCAACCAGCCCAGACCGGCCAGAAGACCCCAGATTGGGGCACGGGGACAGAGAGTTCCTTAGAACGCTCAATGACAAACCTATCCTAAAGTGGTTACCCCTCTAGAAAGTTGTTTGATCGGGAAGACCGATCCCGTTGTTCAGACCTCAATACGGTCTAAGAAGACGAAAACACTCAATCGGATACCTCGTCCTACGCTCCACCCCTAAAAAAAAAAAAGAGAATACAACCCTTCGTGTAGACCAGATCGGTTAGTCTCGAAGGTTTGGGTTTTTTTTTTGATTCCTGGTGTGCAGATCGTTCGGTGCATCCCGAGATCGATCCTACATCATCAGACCACTCCAACATACATCGTACGGTCCGACCCAATTCTAAGAGATCGGATGAGCTGTGACAAACAATAACATATCTAGACAGTGGAATCTTAACTCTTCAAACGGAAGGATCAGAGTGAAATACTTTACATGACATAGAATACAGAATACAACACAACAAATCACAGGAAAGTCCCAAGAGAAACATAGAACGGTTAAGTTGCGACATTTTCTGGTGCATTGACCTTAGAAGTAGTCTTCAGTCCTGCCTTTGAAGCCGATTTGTCCGAAAGTGAGGACGATGAACAAACCCAGATGCCATGTGACCAGCCATAACCTATCAATCAACAGATAGAGCTCAGCACAAATTACAAGTTTATGGCATATCGTAGACTCAATGCCAATTCGACCTTCATCAGGAAACCTGATACAACTCATATTGTTCAGAGATCTTATACAATAGAGATCTTCTACGATATAAACTCTATTAAGACTTATGTAAGACTCACTAATATATCCGAAGAGATGTGAGGATTGAACTGACCAAAACTGGGAATCGAGTGCTGGCGGAGTAGGGAAATGGGCGAGCTCTTCGCCAATGCTATTGAAAAAGAGGCCAGTCAAGCTGTTGCCGTTGATGACCGGAACGCTTGACGGAGCGAGCCAGCCGATCAGGCCGAACCCGATCACGTTGTAGTCCGTCCTCAGCCAGTCTCTCTGAAAGCTGCTGCTCTCCCAAACACACCAAAATCAATTGAATCAAAGTCTTAACTAGTATAAACTTGACAAACTTAATCAAAGTCTAAGGACCGGTTCTATTAAAATCAGAACTGATCATAAAAGATCTAATAATATATATCTAACATTCTTTCACACGAAAACCCAATAAATGAGGAAGGTAGTGATCAACCTCAATTTCACACCATCTCTGATACTATATCGAGCGTTTTATCAAAAGATTGAATTGAAGATAAGAGGTCGAAGAACGTATATCTAACAATCATGAAGATTACTAGTGATTACCATGAGACCTTAACAGCTGAAGATCTCGATCGTGTCGGTTGACTCCTGGCCTTGACCAGTGGCTTCACCAATCCAAAGCGGGTAGATGATGGCAATGAAGAGCTTGCCAAGCCAACAATGACAGTGGATGTGATCGCAGCCATTTATGTTAATCTAAGTGAGAGACCTGCACAGAGAAGTGAAGTGAAGTGGATGAAATGATCGAAGTATCGATTGAAATCTAGCATTTCTGTCTAATTGGTTTGTTTGTGTGATGCAGCATCACTGCATAAGTTTGGGTTGAGATTTCCATGGGTTTGGGTCAATCAGAATGTGCCACGTGGACTCCGACCGGATAGGCTATGCTCAAATGAGTTATTTTCCCTCTTTTTTTGTTAGGGTCTGAGAGTTTGTAGAGTTGGATATAGTGTGGCGTAAATTGATTTTGAATTCTAATGTTGAGTCTTAGGTTTTGATAATGCTTGAAAACAATTTACTCATCTTTAGTCTCAAATGATCGCAGCCTTGGAATGGAAAAAATTTGGGAAATTGATACTTTCAAGATTAAAATTAAATCCTCCTAGGCAATTTACTCACATGGATTTATTTTTTTTATGAAAATTCACATCTCACAAGTTACATTGACAATAATAAATTTAACATTAGAAATATTGATCTTCAAGTTTATTGAGATAAATTTATATTGATTTACATTCACAAGTGACATGACCTCAACACCCAAGGATATAAAAAAACAATAAAATAACATCTATATATATCATTCTTTTTTACAGAGATGTTCTTCCCACAGCATATACATGATGAGATTATATGGATACTTTTATTTTTTTTTTATTCACAAAATGTAACAATACCATCTTACTTTTTCTTTTTTTTTTTTAGAATTACGTTTAAAAGTTTATTAAATGGGTTATTTTACGTTAAGATATAATCCAATAATGTATACCTTTTTTACTAATCCTCAAAAAAGCTCCTCTTCACATAAGCATTGTTTTTTTGTTTTTAACGATGGGATGTTCGAATCAATTTACACGTATCTTGATTAATCCTTTCGACATCGTCACCCACATCGATTAAAGCTTCGCATGAGCATTGTTTGATATGAGTCAAATCCCATATCTGAAAGAACATCAAATCTTTTGACCCAAAGCAAAAAAAAAAAAAAAAACATCAAAACTTGTTGTGGTTTGTATGAAGCATTGTTTTGTTACTGTAGGTGTATTGTCAATAATAATGCGTTTTTTTTATATAGATTTGTGCCAAGAGAATAAGTGTCAAGGGTTGATGTGATAACGACGACCTCTAATAGTGGTATACGATACTCATTGGTCTTATATGTGGCATCGATAATTAAGACAAACGAAAAATTGACAAACAACTCAAGACTTGTGGAATAGATCCATAGAATATCCGTGACTTCATTGGTATCAGGATATGTCCGACAATCATACAAATATTTTTTGTTTTGTAGTTCACTCAAAACCAATTGCATGGACGTTAATCCATCTCGTTCAGAATTTTTGTGAGAGAGAATAACGTTGTATACGTTTTGAACAAAAGTAGTATTTTTGGGATCTTTTTGTTTCAAAATAAAGATTATTTCTCGTGGAGTAGTACTTTGACTCATTTTGACAACAAATTCAACTTCATGTGGTTTTAATCTAGAAGGAAATTCATGCCCTTCGAAATGTTCCTCATGGTCATGATTATGAAAACCACAAACGATCTTTAACCCCCACTTGATATCATCTGAAGGTTATGGTATACCCCGTAACTCAAAAGGATAATCACATGTTTTGGTACCTGTATTTCTTTATAAGGATTGATTTTCGATCAGATTTCGTGAAGTTTATATTTTCGTTTTCTCTCACATCCGAGAAAACATCCAGACAACCTATTGCCTCTTAATCCGTTGGAATTTATAATAACCATGACCATGTCATTTTCAAGTCCTACTTTCCGTGTCCAAACTAACATTTCTTCTCTCGTTTCAAAAATGTATAAAATATGATAGAATAATATATTAGTACGATATTACAAAACTTAATACATATCTATTATATGGTTATGTATACGGGATTACGAACCTGATCGATAGTTAATTCCAGTGTATAATCACGACGATTATTACAAACGCCATTTGTACCACAGTTATCATTCCTAATAGACCTAGAATCCGAGAATGAAGAGTTAAAATTGATCATATTTGTAACGACGTTTATAAAACATTCACTGAATGGTGTTGTTTGAGATAGATGAGACAAATGATTTATGATGAATCAAAATAAAATGAATAAAGATATATATAGAAAAAAATGAGTGTAAGGAAAATGTTTGAAAAAGTTGACAAAAAAGTTAAAGAAATATGAAATTTTTTTAAAAATCAGAATTTGAAAAAGTTGATAAGATCAGAATGTGAAAAAATTGAAATTCGAAAAAATTGATAAAATAAAAATTTGAAAAAGTTGACAAGATTGAACTGAAAAATACAAAAAGAAAAAAAAAAGAAAAAAAAAGATGGGGCTCATGAGGGGGGTGAATAGTGATTTCCAATTAGTTATGATGAATGAAAATGAAATGAACAATGATATATGTGAAGTTGAAAAAATTGACAATATTATGATTTGATAAAGATGAAGTTGAAACTATCATCGAAGATACGAATAAGAATTATTAATAATTATCATATATATATATATGTTATAATTATTATGAGACGAAGAAAATATTTTTTTGAAATATATTTTTATATTCAATATTAGTTTTGTTTTGTAAATATTGATGTGTAAATTT
>JAOVYX010018991.1:0-19208 GCA_035668315.1 Drosera spatulata
CCTACAAGAGTCTTCTAGACTCTTCTCATATGTACAAGAATACTCAAGAACTTCCTAGAGAATTCTACCAAACTCTATGGGATTTATAGAGAATTCTGGAGAACCCTAGAGTTCTCAAGAAAACTCTAGAAAAGTATGGAATTGTCTAGAGAACTCTAGACAATTTCGCAACGCGAACCTTGTAATTTAACCCGTCCGTGACAGAGTGCTAGCTAGATAGGCTTAACCAACCAACACTTGTAAGCCGTCCATCTATGAGATGGACGATTTGAATTCGAAAAAAAAAAAGGGGGCCCTATCTAATGCAACGTATGATCGATATCCTTAAAAAATAACAACGGATACAAAGAAACATGAAATTATGATCGTGATCTTAAATGAACTCGAGAAAATAATCAAGGAAAATAATCACGGACAACTTATATGTGCAAATAAGTACAACTGAAACAAGAGATAATCCAATGAAAAATTGGGAGGGAGGAAGTAATATTTATTAAATTAGATCGTTTCAAATAAATTACAATATTTTCTTACTTAACAATATTTTTCAGATAAAATTATCAAACTATCGCTACTATTACATGAACCCATTCCGCTATCATTTCTCTTTTTTTTTTCCACTCATTCCTTTCTCTCACACACTCATGAGGACAATTTGGTTATTTCATACAAATTCAACAAACATATAAATTATCGTGTCGGATCAATCGGCTGTAATTTATGTGGAATGGAGAGAGTATTATTATCGTGTCGGATCAATCGGTTGTAATTTATGTGGAACGGAGAGAGTGTTATTTTAGAAGTATAAATTGTATATGAAATAAAACTTTGCCTCCTCAAATATAGAAAAAAAATATAGGGCATAGGAAATCATGTAGGGATAAAAAAAAACGTTGCGTGACCTGTGTTTGACATTTCGTATATCTATACTACTTTCTCTGTCCCATAATAAATAACATAAATTAACCGACACGGCATTTTATGTGTGTTGAAATTTTATGAACTTTGGTGAAAAAAGAATAGTTTTTGGTGATAATGGAGTTTACTTTAACAGTTGTGAGAGTTGATAGTGGATGTATTGTATGAGTTAAATTGATTTTATACTTTTTTTTAGATAAAAAACTTTCAAATAGGATAATATTATAACTATTATGGGACATACAAAAAAACAACTATCTCACTTATTATGGGACTGAAGGAGTATATATTAAGCAAAAGTGTAAGGGGCTATAATTTGGTCGGATATATTAGATTTGATTATTTAGATTTACAAAGTGAATTACATATTAAATTTGTTTTTAATTGAGTTAAGTAGTAAATTTTTTTTTAGAGTAAAATAAATATCACATAAGGTTGAAAAAAAAACTTATTATATCTTATAAAATATATATATTTTAATAAAAATTTTAAATCCCATCAGCTCTTAATTTTTATCTTCCTCACGAATATATAATAATTTAATTTAATTATATTTATGTCGTACATAATTATACGGTTACATAAACTAATATGTGTGTGTGTGAACCATGTGGGCCAACTGTGCGAGTGCTCTTACAAAACAAAAGGGTCAATGGCTGAGAAGTTCTTCCTTGAGTGGATCAAGAATTCAAGATGCTCTCTGCTTGTGTTGATTAGAGTGTAGCCGAGATTCCAATATTTTAGGATCTCGGTGCCATGAAAAAAGCAGAGTTAGACTCATCGAACAAGAAGCGACAACATTTGCGACGCTTGGAGCCAAGCCAATGAACTCGCTGGTTTTCATCTTTTTCCATGTTCTCTTAATTTTTTCGAAACAAGACGTTCGTCCTGATTCTCTCGTGAACAGGAAGTTGCTCATCAACTCGACGAATTTCAACGTCGTTGAAAAAAATCTGCTGGCGCTCTGCATTGAAATCCCATAACAAAGTCTCTGTAATTTGGCGAGCCAAACACCAAGACAACACTACTATAACATATATCAATATTTTGACAGGGTTTAAAAATCGTTATATCATAGATCTATGATAATGTTTAGACAATTATCCTTTTAGAACCCATCGCCGTTGGTTATGGTAGCATTTTTTTTTGGATATATAGCGCTTCCAATCAACTTTAACGTACACCTTATGACAATATTTAGAAAACAACGTCTTAAAACTTATAAAATGGTTTCCATAAACATGGAAAACTATCATCGGATTTCCTCCGGCAACAATGTTCCTCCGATGACCGACTGGCAGCGACGGACCTCTAGAAACCGGTTAGGCAACGATGGAGGTCCGACAGCCACCCTAACAAGTTTCATAAAATTACATATCGAATTCTTGCGCTCGAGTAAAATCCTACTCAGTTTTGGCTCATGCTCGATAATGGCTCGAGTTCAAACTTGACAAGATGAAGGTTTGGTAGGGACTCAAAATGTATAAAAATTAAGTTTAATTTGTGTGTATATATTAAAAATAGGTTTTTATCCTTTTAAAAGTAGTATTGTATGTAAATATTTTTACATATTTCAAACGATTCAAACTTAAACTAGCTCAATAATAAATGAGCTTTACAAGCAGTTTAAGAAGCGAGTTTTCATGACGAGCCAAATGAGTCGAGCTCTTAACGAGTTTGAGCCGAATACAGCACGGTTCCTTTATAAGCATAGCTTAGCATCAACAATGGTGCAGGTTTTGCAATTTCTCTTCCCCTGTAAACCTCCGACTTTAAGAGGGTAAATGACAAATGAAGGCTGCAATGGTTCACCTTCAAATATAGAATAGCTCTAAATGGGTCTTCCTTAGCATCCACAATGGTGTGGAGTAACTCAACCTCTTTTTTTAAGAGTTCCTCATCCAATTGTGAGAGTTTCAATTATTTTGGAATGTCAAAAGACACAATGAAATATACCTTCCTAAAAAGAGGGAGAGTTTTGATGGGATCACGAGGAAAAAATGAAATTATGAAAATATAAAAAAAAATACAATAAATTTGATGATTGAGAGACTTAATCATGAACTTTTCCGTTTGAATTTCAAATAAGATTCTTCAAATTTGATGATAAATCATGGATATCATTTCAATCAAATTTAGATATCTCTTTCTATAACTGAAGTTTTATGAACATCTTTAGATTTGACCTTGTTGTGGATGCTACCGGTTCACAGTTTACAGGCTCAATTTCAAATATAAGAGTGAAAACCAATTGTGATGAGTCCAATATGTGCATGTCCCTCAGTCCCTCTAAAATGCTCGAAGACCCAAAAAATATTGAGAAAGTCACTGATGTGGAGTTTCATTGCATAAGACCATTATGATGCTCTTAACAACTCAGAGCACCACTTGACGATCCCACTGAGGTCCCTACCCTTCTCCCTCCGCTTTCCTCTTTGTTTTTTTTCTGCCAAATCAGAGAGCACAGCAGCAGTAGCTCTAGCAAGCAAAGCAACAGCGGTCCATGAAACAGCACCACTATCTTCCTCTCCAGGGATTTCACAGCGAACAGATTTCTCATTCCATCGCAGAATCACTCAAAATCATTTGTCTTATCCTCATCACAACCAAAAATCCAGTCATCAATCCACCTATCACGATTCCTTAATCCCCCATTTTCCGCCGATTCGATTCCGTGATCCCATGTAGTCTCAATCGTACGCCACCGCTCTTCTTGTTTTCTACCCTTTGGCTTCGCTTCACCCTCTGTCTCGTCGTTTTCCTTCTCAGGTCTGCAGTGGATTTCGGGTACAAAATCGACCTGCATTGCTTCCATTTCCAATTTCTATCCACTTCTGATTCTGGGTTCTGGGTTTTGGATTCTGGGGTTTGACTGCCCATGTGGGGTGAGAGGAGATGAGGGATTTGATTGAGAGAACGGGGTCGTCGGCGTCGGCATCGGCATCGGCGTCCTGTTTGGCGTTGGTGGCGGCGGCGACCTCGAATGATAAGAAGAGGCCTGGAGGTTGTGTCGGTGTTTTCTTTCAGTTGTTTAATTGGAATAGAAGGTTTGCTAAGAAGAAGCTCTTCCCGAAAAAGCTCCTTCCTCTTGGTAAGTGCTTTTTATCCGGTTCCTTTTTGAGATTGTCGGTTTGACCCTGTGACAGCATAGTTACCGGATTTTATAACCTTGGACTGTTACGCGATTTATAAGGAAAATGTGTAGCTTTCTGTCATGTTCAGATTTTGTGTAAAACAAAGCGTTATTGGCAAACCGTAAACAGAAATGCAACTTTCGGTCATGTGTTAGATTCTGCGTAACACGAAGTGTTACTGGCAACTGGCAGACCAGTGATTATGCTTGTGTTGAAAGGATGATGTTAGTGTGATTCATTGTGCATATGTCTTGCAGCTGGTGCGAAGCAAGTCTCGAAGAAGTTTATCGCGGATGAGAAGTTGCCCAAACAAAAGCATCTACTGGTAAATGTCATTTCGATTCTGATGTTTTCTTTTTCCCTTCCTATACAGCTAGAGCTAGTGTTTATTAGGGGCTGATTAGTTAATTTTTATGAATTAACTGATAGATTGCTGAGGAGAATACTGGTGGGTTTCCTACCATGAAGAAGAATTTTTGCAATAGGAGTGAGCCGGAGGAGAAGAAGCAGGAGATGCGGGCGCCAGGTTTGGTGGCTAGGCTCATGGGGTTGGAAACCTTACCTGCTGTGTCGAAAAGGCCAAAGTCGGATGAGGGGTCTATTGATGCGAGCTGCGATGGGAAATGCGAGAGCTTTTTTGGTGATTTTGGTGGTGAATTGGACAAGGAAGTCTCCTCTTACAAGAAGGGGAGCGTAGGCGGGACTGTGATGAGACCGCAGAAAATGCAGAAGACGGGTCTGTATGGGAGGCACCAGATTGCTAGGTTTGGAGTTGATGCTTTGCAGATAAAGAATATCGTGTCAAGGTCAAGTAAGCATCATCATAAGCTTGCTTCTCCGGTTAAGAGCCCTAGAGTTGCGCGGAGCACGTCGAGGTTGATGGGAGCTGCCACAAAGATTTTGGAACCGGGGTTGCAAGCAACGAGCCGTGCTAAAGGTGCAATCAAATATTCTAGCTCTGCGGTTCCATCTTTTAGGGATGAAGCTATACGAGAAACAGAAACGGTCTTGGAGCTACCTGATTGTGGTGGAAGTGAATGTTCTTTATCAAGGGGACAACCTGGTAGGAAACATTGTGGCGATTTGTTGGAGGATACGGACGTGAAGTTTGTGACAGAAGAACACGCACCTGGTTTTGATCTACCCTCTTCTAGTGTCAAAGATGACCTCTTAGTTTTATTAGAGTTTAATTCAAGATCGGTTGCATCCGTTGAGAAAGAAAGAGGAGTGGTTTTATTAAGAAGCAAGCATCCACAAGACTATTTCCCATTTCACTTTGATGTCAATCCAGGCTCCGCAACTGAGTCAGTCATTGGCAGTGTTGGTGTTGCTCGTGAAGGCCTAGACGAACCGCATTCTCCAATCAGGACGCATTCACAGGATGAGTTGTGTTCAATTGGTTCGAAGCAAAGAGACAAGGCACCTGTGCAGAAAGTAATGTTGCTCCCCAGTTTCCAGCCTCTGACAAGAATGGCAAATGAAGAAAGAAGAAGACTTCCTTCAATGGCCTGCTCACTTGATGATACAACAGATAACGTTTCCTTCTACAGAAGAAAAATTCGATCTCAAGTTAAGGCACCATATAGGATAGACAACACATATGAAGCTCAAAGAAAATATTCTATGAGAGCAGGTGAATCTTCCTCAGCACCAAAAAGTTCAGCAAGAAAGAGAGGGAGTGCAAATGCTGGCATGCAATCTGGCAATCTAGGTTCTTCTGGTCTGATCATTGAATCCCACAGAGGTTTGAAGAATAAAACAGTGGCTGGTGGTAGGAGGCCATGGCTTAGCAGCGACTCCACTGACCGTTCTTGTGCGAGAAATGGACCCATCAGTCCTGAATGGAAAACCACTAGTCGCAGTAAGGATATCGATGTTGTTTCCTTCAGCTTCAGCTCCCCATTTAGGTCCAAAGATGAAAACTTTTGTACCCGGTCAATGAACGAGAGGAAAATAAACAAAAACGATTCTGTGGGTGTCATTGCTCAGTCGAAGTTACCATCAAAAGCAAATTGCGGGGAGAAGCCTCCTCAAAGCTCTAGCTCTCTATTGATGAACCAAGACGCTTTAGGTGCCTTATTGGACAAAAAGCTGAAGGAACTCACACAGCAGGTTGAAGAAGAGTCGGTGACAGGTGTTATGTCATCTACAAGAACCACCGCTTCCATCCTTCAAGAGCTAATTTCTGCCCTCACAGCTGCTAATCCCACATCAGTTCAGGATCAGGTCCTAGAGTCTCCCAAACAATGGAAATTAGGTCCTGATGAAGATATTGCAGATGCAGCTTATCAGGTTAGTTTTGTGATTTGTCATTGTAAATTTGGTTCTTTAGTGTCAATGCTTAGATAAGAAAGATTTTTTTATGAATGTTTTTACAGGCCAAGGCATCGACAAATAGTCCTTACCTCACAGTTTCCACTGAAGGAGCTCACTTCAGTCCTGGATCAGTCCTTGAGGGTCCATTCTCAAGCAAGAGTTGCATTTCAAGCTGCACAAACGATGCCTCAGGTAATGCCTTTCATTTCGTAGAAGTTCTTGGTTAAACCATTTCTTGGTTAGTATTGTTATTGATCTTTCTTTTATATGTGGAAAATGTGCTGATATATGATTGCATGGATCTTTCTCATGATCGCACTCCTTGTGTATAGATGCAGGGATTTTGGACTCTGCATCATCCTCAAAGGTCAGATCTAGCTTGAACAGTGCTTCAGTTTCAGCTCACCCGCATAACGATATATCCATGGTATTACAGAAAGCAGATCTTGCTACTACTAGCAGATTAACTGAACCCAAGATTGACTTCATGAACAGGATTCTACAGAATTTAGTTATTCTATTTAGTGATATTGGTCTATCTACTGTCAACCGATTCGTGGATTTCATCCTCGGCCCATTCCTTGATGAACTAGAAACTTTCCCGACTACAACATGGATGTATCACGCCCTTCTTGGTTGTGAGTCGACAAAGGGTGATAAGCTGTTTAACGGTTTCCTCCTAGACTTTGTTTTAGAGTGTTTGGACTTGAGATACGGGCGATGCTTCAACTCCGGATGTGAGGTTTGGTCTAGGCTGCTACCACTACATATGGACTCCAAGCTTCTGGTTCGAGCTGTAAACGAGGAGGTTATGAAGTGCACAGGTTCAGCGGGAAAACATGCTGATGAGATTATCGAATTAGAGATGAGTACTTCGTTGGGTAAATGGACGGATTTTAAGATAGAAGGATTTGAAATGGGTTCTGAGATTGGTCTAGATATTGTGCAGACATTGGTCGATGAGATCGTGATAGAACTTCTCTAGGGTCGGAGTTCCTGATCTCTAATGCTTAGAACTTTGTGACTTGACATCCTGTCTAAAGTCATTTTGTTTATGCTTGTTCAGTCAGCGAGTACCAGAGCAAGGATGATAAATGTAACATGCTTATGGATTGGTGGCTGATCAAGACTGATTCAAGGATTTCGTTAAAAAAAAAAATTTTGATTAAAGAGATGTGTGTGTTTAGGGATGGACACGGAGCGGATCGGAGAAAATCCGTTCTTACTTCGTTAATTTTATCCCGTCTCCGTTATGTTAGAGAATGGATTAAAATTCTCCGGTTCCGTTTTTATCTCGTTGGATTTCTACCACGATTCATATCCGTCAAATATCCCGTCAATCCGTTTCGTTTAACTAAAATATGTTCTGTACCCAGTTAATCCGCTCTATCATTCCATCATTATTTAACACTTTACATTAATCTATAATTTTTTTTACAGAAAATTATTCAAACATACAGTTTTCAAAAATTAACTCAAAAAACATTCATGCGGGATTTTAATTTTCACAATATACAATTTAAACGTTTCTCTCTTCTCCTCCCATAATCTTATCTTTCTCCTCATTTTCCTCCTCGTCCTGCTCCTATTCTCCCTCTTTGACCTCTCCGCCTCCACATCCGCTTTCCTGCACATCCGTCATAAGGATTTTTGCTAGTCCAGTTCCGCTGATCGCGATACATCTTTGCAATCCAATGTTTGATAACTTCATGGGATTTTCAAGTGGATTTATATGCGAAATATGGACGGTGAGAGATGCAATGAAAGTGTTCGAAAAAATGTCTGAGAGGAATAATGTTGATCAAATGTTAAACGATTTTCTTGTAAAAGTTTTGTGCTTTTTTACAGAGCGAAACTAGCTGCTAGATGTGAAAACGAGAGAGCAAACCTCGACGGGATTGAATTGAGCAATGTTTAATTTCAGTCGCTCTGTTTTTGCTTCAGACACTCCGTATTTTTACACAGACGCTCTGTGTTTTACAAAGACGCTCTATATTTTTACACAGATGTTCTGTTTCCTTCAGGCGCACTGTGTTTTTACACAGGCGTTCTGTTTCCTTCAGACGCTCTGTATTTTATTCAGACGCTCTATTTCTGAAATAGAGCATCTTATATGAGAAATAGAGCGACAGAAGAATCATGATCCAAACAGAACGTCAATTAAGTATTTGTATTGTTTTACATTGTTGTTGTTGTGTTGAGTAGAACGAGGACTATCTTCTAACGAAAAATATTTCTACGAAGATTCTGATGATGTCGTCGGATTCCGACGATGTCGGATTCCGGTGAGAGGTCCGACGATGGTGTTGGTGATGGATATGAGATGAAGAAAATGTAAGGCTTTATATTTTAAATTTGTATGCATTTGGAATTATTATCCCTTGTGTAGTTTTTTGGAATTATTTTCAATTGTTTGTAATTTTGGATAAATCATCCATTTTTTATGTTATATTTAGTATCACATATAATAATAATTGAAAGACGACGAAGATGATATTAGTCAACAGTGTATCAAGATTTATTATTAAAAAAAAATAGTGTACGAAGATTTAGTACATGGAGCACTTTTACAAACGTAACACTACTTGCATAATTTATTATCACTCTGATCAATAGGTAAGGAATCGATTAATCAATACAATAAGGAATCGAGCATGAGACAGCTCTCCCCAAATATGAAATTGAAACGTAAACCTCTCATCATACGATGCAAAAGAAAAAAACACAACACATAAGCAGAAATTTTGGTGCTGTACAAACGGAGCCTTTTGCTGTTTTGATTACGTCCAAATATAGTTTTTCACTTTCTGTTCCGTCCTATTTCTTCTTTATTTGATTCCGTACGAAATCTTATACACATGTTTAATTTTTATGGATTTTAGATAAAATTTTCTATTTTATTTATGAGAGTGATTTTTATTATACCAATTAATGACGTGTTTATGGTCTAACAAGAAAATGTTACATACAAAGTACTTTCTTTTTTTCATAAAAGATATAATATTATGTAATAATTGTATTATTCGTTATGTATTTTGATACGCTATTTTTTTTTATTAAAAAAATTACTCCTTTTTTTATTAGAAAAAGTTACTCATTCCCTCTCATATATTATAGATAACATGTTGATCTGATACGCAAATTTATGTATATGTTGAATTTTTGTGAATGTTTTTAGAATATTAATGTTGGTCAAATTTGGTCAATATACCCCGCGGATTTTTGTCCCGTGATTTTTATTGAACGAATCAATCCATACCCCGTCCTATTCAACACGGAAAATATCCCGCTTCGTACGGGACGAAGCGGAATGGATTCCGACGGAATGGATTAAAATACTCATCCCTATGTGTGTTGTTGGTGGGTAGAGCAAAAGACAAATTATTGTAATTTATGTGGAACACATGAAATAATAAACGGCAGTACTTGAAATAATAAACTGCAGCACTGTACCTGAACTTTATAAATGGTTATGAAGCAGATTTTTCAGAAGTTAAACATTCTTGAAAAGATTATTCTTATTGTGATTCTCTGGTTAGGCTCTTCATATCAATACATAGCAATAACGGGAGCGTTATGTTTTTCTATGGGCACACTATTATTTTTGGTAGTTTGGCGCGATCCATGGCAACAAGTAATAAGGTGAGCAATAAAAAATGGTTGGACTTTTTTTCCTGAGGAAAAAATATATTTAATTTTTTTAAATTTTCGATCTCTTATATTTTATCTTTCTCAATTTTAAAAATAAACACATGTCCCAATACGAAGAGAGTTTTCTATCAAAAAAAAATATGTTCAGAGGGTCATATGATGGAGGGGGACAAATTACAAATGATTGAAAATTCGAAAGGTTAAATGCTATTTTTTTTAAATTGATTAAATATTCAAATGTCATATATGCCTATATCATTTTGACTTTTGATTTTGTTTTGTGACTTCTAATGTTTTTGTTATGGAATTAGTAATCGATTGGGTTATTAAAGACTTTCGGTCCATCTCATTGGTATTGTTAGAACTTCCTGTTGGAAATGTTCCCTGTACCGAGAGTCCGAATATATGCAGCATAGAGGTCAGACACTCCCGCCTAATAGTCAACCCAAGCCTCATTTTGCCACTTCTGGGACGGCCCTACTTATGTTATGCGAACCCAAGGCAGGCAGAATATATATTTCTAACTTTTTGGTCCATTTTGCAATAGACACAATAAAAAAGAAAAGAAAAATCTTTGAATTTGGACAATTGACAACAGTATAGGGGTACTATTTTATCATTAGCGGAGTATTCAAACCCATTAGAAAATAACTACTCAAAATAAAATATATTGAAAGTAGCAATATGAAAAAAAGTATTTCCGCAAAAAATTATTTGATTTTATTGAGATCTAAACATGAAGAGAATTTTGATTAACATGAGTGTTAACGGACCAAGATCATGACTGATCAAGTTCGCGATAGACCTAAGAGAACAACGTTCTTTGTTAATATTTATTTATAATTTATACTTGAAAATAATTGTTAAAATAGTGAAAAAAATACATCGTGAGAATTGACAAGAATAACACACCAATTTAACTTGAAAAATCCGAATACCGAGAAAAAAACTCACAACACATCATTACAAACTGTGATAACAAAACACTATGTGAAGAGAGGAGTACAGAGCATATCAAATCATATTATATCACAACTCAACTTATATGGATGATTGGATACATGAGTTATATTTATACATTCATAAAAAAAAAGGATTTAAAATAAATGTTTCTCGTCTAACCCGAAGCACGACTCGTGCTCCATACGCACAGCCTGCCTAGGGCTGTGTTCATAAACTTTGGCCTGGCATGATGCGCGGTCGTGCCTAGTGCACACGACGCTAGGCACGGCCTGCGCTAAGCTCCACTTCGCCTTTTTCACACGATAACATATCTGCGGTCTTACATCATATTTGATATATTGTACTAGGTGAGTATAGCGCACCTCAGTCGAGGACTTAAAATAACCAACAACCTCAATAATCTCCCACTTGTTGAATGTTTCACACAAATGGATGTCATCCCAGCAGTTAAACGTCTCAAACCAACCTCAGTCGCACACCAATTAAACTTAGAATGATTAACTGTCTTAGTCAAGAAATCTGTATTGTTCAAGGATGTGCCAATCTTTCCAACAGCACCACCTTCTTTTCGACCTTCTCACGGATGAAATGATATTGAATGTCGATATTCTTAGTACGAGAATGATGCATCGGGTTTCTCGCCAAATAGAGAGCTCCCTGATTGTCACACTTCAGCTTCACTACTCATGTTTCGTAACGATACAACTTCCTTACTGACATGAGTCAAAGCCATACATTCAGCTTCTGCTGAAGATAATCCTGCTACACTCTGTCTTTTACTTATCCAACTAACCAATGTATCGAACAAACTAAAAGCATATCCACTGGTAGACTTTCTGCTATCCAAGTCACCTCCACAATCCGCATCAACATAGCCTTCTAACTAAAGACTACTCCCACTACCCGTATCTTCAAAACATAACATATAATCTGAACTAACTCAAAGATACCTGAGAACTCTCTTCACAGCTGACCAGTGCTCCTTTTTGGGATTTGATATGTAATGACTCAATAAGCACATCGCATGGGCAGTATTAGGTCGTGTGCTAATAATAGTATACATAAGACTACCAACTGCACTTGCTTATAGTATACGTGACATCTCCCTATCTCATCAGTTATCTTAAGACATTGCTTATTTGACAACCTCGTACCCAGTATCATGGGAGAACTCTGTGGTTTACGGTCAATCATGCTGAATTTTTTCCACATATCTCCAATATACTTTTTCTGACCCAACCACAATTTCGTGATGGCATGATCACTACTAATTTGTATCCCCAAGATGAAGTTTGCAGGACCAAGATCCTTTATCTTAAAATTCTATGCCAACATACTCTTCAGAGTCTTGATCAACTTCATGATATTTCTTATCAACAATATATCATCTACATATAAGAACAAATACACAATGTCTTTACCTTCTTCATATAGACACAGTGATTTGATTCACTGCGAATGAACCCAAGTTGAAGAACACATGTATCAAATTTATGGTACTAATACCTAGGGGCTTGCTTCAGTCCATACAAGAATTTCTTCAACTTGCGCATAAGATTTTCTTTACCTATCACCACGAAACCATCTGGCTGTTTCATGTATAATTTCTCCTCCAAATCACCATGAAGGAACGCCTTCTTGATATCTTCTTACACAACCTCTAAATCATAGACAATAGCTATCGCGAGCATAAATCTGACAGATATCAACTTCACTATCATTGAGAAAATCTAATCATAATCGAGTCCTTCAATCGATGAATAGCTACCAACCGCGTCTTGTACCTCTCCAAAGAAGCATCCATCTTCAACTTCCGCTTGAAGATCCTCTTGTACCCAACTGCCTTCCTACTAGCAAGAAGCTCACATAAGCTTCATGTCTTGTTCTTCTTCAAAAATAATATTTTCTCATTCAGGTTAAGTTCCCACTGATCTGTAATATCCACAAACCTCGCTTCCTTTACGCTACTTGGTTCACCACCAATAACGCTTAAAGCAAGAAATACACTATAAGCACCTAGCGAATATCGAACAACAGGTTTTCTTTGATCGTGCAAACGCTCTACGATCCGGTTCCGGTGTTTTCTCCTCAATAGCTATAGGATTCGATAAATGGACAGCCTCTATCTCCTCATCAAAATAATCAGCTTGGTCATCATCTAGACTATCTATCTAATCATCAACTTGATCATCAACTTGGTCACCGAATGATTCTAAAACTGTATCTGTAATCTGAACACCTTGGCTATCAACAAGCTGAACCTTCTCGGTCGATTTAGATGACTCAGTTTGTTGTACTGTCTCCTTGTCTCGTGCTTCAATTAACATAAGGTCCTTGCTGTAGACAATGGACTTGCTAACCGGATTTCATAACTTGTAACCCTCGACACCATCTTTGCAACCGATGAATTTGCATTTCTCGGATCTGCTGTCAAGTTTGGTTCTTTTCTCACTTGGTACATGAACATATACATCACAATGAATACGTGAACAAGTGACAAATTCAATTTCTTCTTAAATAAGGCTTCATTTGGAGTCATACCTTTCAATGCAAATATAGATAACTGTTCTTGAGATAACAAGCTGTAACTAAGCATGACCCATACTCGCCTAACTAAGCATGCACCTTTGTTTTTTCATGAGCGTACGATTCAGTCTCTCTACTACTCTATTCTGTTGTAGTGTATACGGAGTAGTCGTCTACCTTAAGATATTGTTATCCACATAGAACTACTCAAACTTCTCAGAGCAAAATTCTTCACCATTATCCATTTGCAACGTCATGATTTTTCTATCCAGTTGATTTTCAATCATTATTTTGAATTCTCGAAACTTATCGAACACTTCAAATTTATTGTGCATAAAATAAAATCTATAGTAACGAGAATAATCATCTACGAATGATACATAGAAACTGGATCATCCAATAGATTGAATCGGAATAGGCCTGAACACATTATTACGAATCAGCTCTAGAAATCGAGACCAGTTGATAGAAAGCTTACACGTGCATGCTTTCTATGTAGGTAGTGCTCACAAAATCCCAAAACCATGAAACAATCAGGAATACTGTTTACCATCTGACCCACTAAAATAATGGACAATCCTTTCTGACTGATATGACCCATCCTGTGATGCCAAAACAAGGACGTATCAAGATCATCATCCTTTTTTTTCACAAACATATGTGCTATCACCAGAGTCTTTCATCATTTCTGCGGACAACTTATATATGCTACCATACCAAACTCCTTGAGCAATAACCATAGACCCACGTGTCATCTTGTATGAAGTACTACCATAAGTAAAGATGGATTACAAAAATCCGTTATTGTACCAACGTACAACAGATTTTTACTCATCATAGGAATATGCATGACATCAGACAATATTTGCACCGTCCCATATTATGCAACTTGAATTTGATTTTCCCTCTTCCAATGATTCTGACGGTCGTATTGTCTCCAAGCAAGACATCTCCATCATTATAACTCTCGTACTCATAAAATCATTCCCTCCGTGATGTCATGTGATAAGAAACACCTGTGTCTATATACCAGACATCACAATCGGATTGCCCAGGACATGCGGTAGCAACATACATATCGTATTTGTCTTCTTCTTTCTTGTTCTCTGAAGAAGAGAAATTACCCTTTCGTGTGACCAACCTTCTTAAGTGACCAACCTGTTGCATTCCAGCATCGATGCCGTGACTTATCTCTACTCATCGATTTACCTCGAGATTTAGACCTGTCATTTTTCTTGTTGTAATTTCTGTTATCAGCCCGTCCTCTATAATTAGTAAATAAAGCCTCCTTCAAAGAACCCTCAGATCCTTTCTGTCGTATGCTCTCGGATAACATAGTACTAACATATATTCTCATAAGTCAATTCTGTCGTACAATAGGTATAATGAGATTTTCTCATGAATTAGGTACTGAACAAATCAATCCTATAGCTCTATCGACATCTTTAATTTGATCACCAATTGAAGTCAACTAACTTATCAATGTAAAACTTGTCAAGATGAGCAATAAAAGAAGCACCTTCGTGCATACGAAGATTATAGCCTTTTACGGAGAAACAATTTGTTTATCAAAAACTTACTTTGATATAGAGTTCCAGCTTCTTCCACATGTCCTTTATTGTGGTTTCACCCAACATATTCGCCAACACCAATTCGGACAAACACATACGAATCTACCCTAGAGCCTTCTGATCCATCTTCTCCCAATTCTTCAATAACAGTAACAAATGCAGGATCACCTGTCGTGTCCTTATCTTTGTCTTTTTCTTTATCAGTTCAAGAAACACTGGTCGGTTCCTTCGGCTTCTCCTTGCCGATCACTGTCCACAGATCTCCGTCCACAAGCAAATCTTTCATCCTTATCTTCCCAAGATCGAACCTTTAGTCATTGAAGTTCTCGATCTCAATCCTCATATCGTATGACATATCTTCAGATCCAACAAATACAAGTAAACAAGCCTTGAGCTCTTATACCAATTGAAAAGATTGAAGATATTAGATCCAACGAATTGACAAGAACGACACACGAATTTAACGTGGGATACCTGAGTATCGGTAGAAAAACCCACAACACAACACCATAAAACGTGGTAGCAAAGCACTATGTGAAGAGAGAATTATAGAGCATATCAGATTGTATTAGATCACAACTCAATTCATATAGACGACTAGATACATGGGTTATATTTATATACCAAAAAATGAACAAGATATAAATAAATCTAATCTTCTTGTCTGAAAATGATGATGAAGATGACGATGACGAAGGGAAGGAATGATCGTTTCTTAACATTTTAAATAAATACGTAAAGAACAAGAACTGCCTAACGTAATGAATTATGTCTTTGTAGCATACACAATCATATCGGTTGCATTTCTTCGTATTAAATTAATATTTTTTTTCCTTATATGTTCGCAGATGTCGTCACCCGGTGATTTCGGAGGTCTCTCGGACCAACAAGGGAATGGTATATGGCATCGGTTCAGCTGCGAGCCAATTGTACCCCCGATCCATGTTCTGCTCTTCATGCAGGAGTCAATCGCAGAGCTGTCGGGGGATTCTGGAGGATTATTATCAGCTTAAGGAAGAAGTCCTCACCCTCCGACAGAATCAGGCCAGGATGGAGCAGCAGATGGCCTTTCTCTTCATGAAGATGGGCGAGGATCCTTTTACATGTCAGAACGAGACTGGTAGAGCTTTTCCTCCTTTTCAACCACCTCCGGACGACGACTCCTGCCCTCTAGAGCAGCGTGATATTCGACTAGCTGGCCATTGATGGCTATTATATTGTTGTAAACACTTTATATGTGTATAATTCAAGATTTTAGTTGAATTTGGTTGATGTTTGTTCATTTTTGAGTTGATTGATGTTTCAGGTATATGTATTTCTATTGGTACACGTTGAAATTTTAATTTATTTTTTTAAAAAATTAAACGCATTTAGCGATGGATCCCGTCGCTATATTCTCAATAAGTGAAATAGTTATTTAGCGACCGTCGTTAAAATGTGCAATGTTCTTTAGCGACGGACTCCGCCGTTATATTTTGAAAACTGTGGAATATTTTTTAGCGACGGATTCCGTCGCTAAATTACATTTGCGACGGATTCTCCATCGTTAAATTCAGAACTACAGCAAAAAAAAATTAGCGACGGAAAAAGTCAATCCGTCGTAATATTTTCGTTTTAGCGACAGATATATCGCTAATTTTTGTATTAACGACGACGTTATTAACGACGGATTATTTACATCGTTAAACTGTTGCTAAACGTATTTAGTGATGGATTTTTCCTTTTTTGCGACGAAAATTTTCCACAGGAAACCATTTCTTTTTTTGTAGTGTAGGCTGCATCAGTGACATCTGGACCTGCTACACTCCATTCTATCAAGAAGAATTCAGTGTTGAAACCCTCTGGGTCTGGTGCTTTATTTCTATAAAGAGAAAATAGGATCTACTTCACTTCCGTAGCCGTCACTTTAGTTGATATGGGTAACTTTGTCCCCTCGCTAAATCTTCTGGTCACATATTCATCAATACAAGGAATATCAGAGTCCTCATGCTCAGAAAGAAGATCCCTAAAATAATCTTGGAATTGTTGATAAATACTTCCCATATCAGTGATCACCTCCCTTGAATCAGTCACAGGCTGAGTGATTCTTTTTATTTGCTCTTACTTTGACGTATTGATGGAAGAATTTGGTATTTCCATCCCTTTCTTCCGTCATTTAACTCTGCACTTTTGTTTATAAAAGTTCTCCTCCTATACCCTTAAGTTAGCAAAGAGAGAAACCCAATACTTTTCCATGGTGGCCAATTCTTCATTAAAGGGATCATTATGCAGCTCATCTTGGATTTTTCCAATCTCTGATCTAGCAACCTGCACCTTCTCAGAAATCATGCTGAAGTGACTTCTTGAGAATGCTTTCAGCTGCCTCTTCTCATGCCTCGGTTTGCTAACCAATCTATACATTGGAGTACCTGATATCTTCATTGCCCATGCTTGAGATAGCATATTCATAAAATTAGGGTGATCAACCCAGAGGTTAAAACTTGAACTGAGTTCTCCTTGGAAAGGGTTCATGATAGTGACCACAATTGGCGAATGATCTGACATATCAAGATTTAATTATCTGACCTTTGAATCTGTGTAATCAGTTATCCATTACCCTTTGAACATCGTGAAGGATAACTCCATCTTTGTCTGAATCAGCAGCATGGAAGCTACCTTGCTCAAGGGCAACTTCCGGAATGTTGATATCCGGGAGCATCCGAATCAACACCCCAATGGCACCTCTCCGATCCCCTCGCTGTGCTTGAGTGGCATGAAGCTACTAAACAAAAGTTAACTAACGTATCGAATCTAGTGGCAGCAGGTGGATATCAAACAGATTCTGCCCTGGGGAGAGCGGCTGAGACAAATCAAGATCTTGTGTATTCCCCCATCCCTCGCTTTGACAAAGCTAGATCATCCAATTGCATAGAAAGAAGGTCCCGTGCGACAAGGACTCATCCAATGCGGTTTTGTTCTATCAGTTAGACAGTCTATCGCTCTCAACAGTAGTTCATTGGTCATACCCTCGATGATGACTAGTAGTCCTTCCTGATTGAGTTCTCACCGTCTATTGATAGAGAAAGAGTTCTGGCCAATGGAAGTTGAAGGCAAACATCACACATCACAGGTCGAAGTTCAAGCTCGACTTTTCTTCCCATACCAAGAAGCACAGCAGAGAGAGACTCAGTTCACTACCATTGAGAAAGAGTCAAGTGAAGTGGGTTGGTATTCCAACTCGTTCAAACCTCCTATGGATGCTATGTTACCGCTGCCGGGTGCCATTCCAAGATAGGTTCCTGGTTAAGCTTCCTCCGAGTGGGGAAGTCAGTTCTAAGCTATAGACAAGTCCAATTCTATCGACAAGAGTTACTCTCGTAGGCCACTATGCCCTCACCTTTAGCGTTTTAAGACAAGTTCTTGGTATGATATTACTTAGATCTCTTTGGTCTTCCAATCCTTATCGAAAAATGTTGGATTCATTCCTTCAAACCATAGTCGGGGCTTAGGAGGTGCTTTCTCGAGCAATCAGACCTAAAGCTACAGGATTTCAAATAGAATTGTTCTCACGGGTCATCTTCCCTATGTAAATTTTCACCTATAAGGTTTAAATATAAAAAGACCATTGATCTCAGTGGCTTTATGCACTCTTTGATTGGCGTACATGCCATTGATACATTTCTTTGATTGTAGCTTTTATTTGATCGTATCTCATTGATTGTTTATTCTTATAATGTCTTTGACCTTCTCGTGAGAAAATGACTTTTTGACTAGCCCATGTTCTATCGTTGAAGTTTAGCTCACATCTTTCCCTATCTTTTCTGCCTGAAAAGGAATGATCAACCTTCTATACGCACGTTCGCCGATGAAATTACGCGATTGAGAAAACCTTAAAACAGTATATCTGATATCTTCCATGCTACCTCCCATGAGACAGTTCTTCGGGTCATCAAAAGAGGGTGGCCACTTTGATGATCCATCCATTTCGTCATACTCCTCCAAGATTGCTTGGAAATCCCCCCAATATAATCCATGGATCATGTTGAAAAGTAGAGCCCTGCAAGGTCAGTTCATCCCATAATTCTCTCCAGCCAACAAAAGTATGAGTTTTTAGCAGTGCTCATATTCCCATTCCCCTTCCGCCCCCCCC
>JAOVYX010018992.1:0-19204 GCA_035668315.1 Drosera spatulata
ATATCTAGACATAGCGGGAATAATCATCGATGAAGGTCAAAAAATACTCTTTACCTCCCATCGAAGCATGTGGAGATCGCCCCCATAAATCTTAGTAGTCGAGTGTCCTCTTCGTTCTGTGCATCGTACCTTCAAACGACACTCTCTTTTACTTGCCGAGAACACAGCTCTCGCAGAACCCGAGCTTTTGTGTCTTCAATCCTCCAAGCAAGGCTGCTGAACTCAGAACATCCATCCCCCGATTGGCCATATGCTCAAGCCGCATATGCCACAGCTTCATCTCAGAACTAGCCTCACCATCACGGATAGATATTGAATTTGCAATAGCTGCAACTCCATCTTGTGTCGCGCCAACCAAATTGTATAATCCAGCACGAAGTCGAGCCTTCATAATCACAAAGCGGTTCTCCTTGACCTCCATGTCCCCATCCTTAGAATGATAGGAACATCCTTCACGATCAAGGAAATCCAAAGAGAAAAGATTCCGCCTCACAGCTGGAACATATCGAACATCTTTCAATGTTCGCACAAAACCATCCCACATCAGTATACGAACATCTCCCACACCAAGAATCTTACAGGCAACATTGTTGCCCATAAGAACTATGCCACCATCGGATTCGGCAAATGAGGCGAACCACTCCCGATGCGGACAAATATGAAAGGTACAACCGGAATCCATCACCCACTCTGAAGTAGATACTACTAAGGACTCCACGGCGGATGTAAGAACGGTCGAGACTGTCTGCCTCTCGACAATACCAACGACTGGGGCTTCCTCCTTCTTCTGCTTGTTCTTCAGTTAGGACATTCGTTCCTCCAATGTCCCTTCTGATGACAATAGTGACAAGAGTCAGATTTCTTTGAGCTTTCACTCTTCGATCGGCTTCTGAACTTATCCTGTTGTCGTCAATCCAGTCTCCCTCTGATGAATAGCGCATCATTAGAGCTTTAGGGCCTGGACGATTCCGAGAGCTGGTGTCTCAGCTGGCTACTGGTCAAAGACGTTGTCTCATACACAAACGAGAAGCAACAGATTTATTCATATATAAGCTGGACAGCTTATCCCAAATTGCCTTGGCAGATTTTTCCTCCAGGACGTTCTGAAGAACGTCGTCAGAAAGACACAGCTGTAAAGCCGTACGTGCCTTCTTATCCATCTTCATCTTGTCTTCGTCTTTCATGTCTGCCAGTAATTTATCAACCCCATCTTCGTCTTTCATGTGTAAACAGTGACTATGTCTGTACACTGTTCAGTACTGTTGAACACTGTTCATCCGTGGGAAAAAAATTTGTGGAAAAAACACACGAAAACTGACCCGCAAAAAATATAACTTAAATCCCGAACTTAACAACGTTCGCTCCTAAGCCTACGTGGGCGAACCCGGTGTAGGAAACAAGGACTGAAACGTTCCAAGCTCTGATACCAGCTTGTTACGAACGGGTCTATTAATAATAAATACAAACAATAATAAGTGCGCAAAAATAAATGAGACAAAGATTTTTACGTGGAAACCCTTACGGGAGAAAATCACGGATGGTCGCCGACGACGAAGAATCCACTAACCAAAAGGAGAAAATATAAAAGGAGTTACACTCAAAATATTGAGAATCTTCCTCTCCTCTCAAGGGTGGTGGCTAGTCAAAGGCGGCCGTGAGCTTGAGTGACCATCAATACAGACATCTGAACTTTCTTGGTTGAGATAATCTGCATATCCGCGGTTGTAGTTTCTTCTTCTTCTTACAGCACCTTAATATCTTCTCTGACAGTATCATGGATCATCTGATCGTCTTCATCACTATCATGATCATCATGATGTTGATAATCATCAAGATAATCACCGTCTTAACTAGATAGTGGTCCGTCGAGGATTGATCTGGAGAGTTAGTTGTAGACCTCCTGGGTGACTGCTCTGACATGTTCGTCCACCAATCTCTTCAACTCGATCTTTATTTCTGCAATATGCGCAAACTTCACTACCTGTAACTGAGCTTGTCAGTGTTGAGTAGTCTGCATGGTGAAGTCCTCGATTTTCAAAGTGCTATTGAACAAGATGTATGGTTCCTCTGGTCTCTTCTTCTTGTTAACCTCCTTTATCTGTATTAAGGTGAGCTGCTTCAGCGCAGCTTTTGTCATGTCGCTGATGAATCCATTCTCGATCTTGCTTCCATCAGGATTGATCTTATATATGATGATAGGATCAGAGGGAATCAACTTCGGCCTCTGTACTATAGCCTTTTTTTTTTTCTCTTATTGGTAGCTTCTACTCCTTGATGAACTCTTGGATTAAAACTTCCTTTTGAGATTTGCCTAACATCTTATCTGTTGTTGCTCTATGTTGAGTTATCTTTGCCTCTAAGAACAGAACAGTCTGCAGTGCAGTCTCAATCATCTTTTTCTCATCTACTATTTTAGTTATTGTTATTGTTATTCTCATCTACATGGGTAGGCTACTTCAATGGTTTCCAACTCCATTTCAGTGATGAAGGTTGGGATGATTGCTGTTGTAAGGCTAAAAATTGACACCAACTTTATCCATTCCAAAATAATGATGGCAAATTTCCTTATGAAAGTCACTTTTCATATTCCTAAAATTTTCGTAAAACAATTTAATAGCTAGTTCTTATCAAATTCAATTCATTTGGCACATCGTTAGTCTATAAATAAAATATGCAAACAAGGACATTGAACATCCAGGGAATAATTAAAAAATCTTACAATTTTGAATTTTATTCTCAATGTGTATTTATGGAAACAACTAAGGACTAGGTATTTTAGTAGATATATCTATGCATGAACAAGGCCCGAGCCTTTAATCCTGATTTTTTGAATCTTCAATTTTTGAGACCTATTTACTAAACAAAACACATGAGGATCAATATCAATGAGTCTTAATTGTTTGTAACTACCAAAACATATATGTCTTTGTGAAATTCAACGGTATACCCCTTGTCACAGAGTGTACTAATAGAGAGCAGATTGTGTTGTACGTGTTTGCATATGTCACATTGCTAAAGGTAGCAGTATATGTACTAAGGATGCCGTAACCTTTAGTCTTACCATAACAATTGTCACTAAGCATAACTCGTGATCCATTTTTTTATCTTAAATCTAGACAATAGTGATTGGTCTCCAGTCATGTGTCTTGAGTATCCGCTGTTTAGGTATCAAACTTGCGCATTTCATTTCCTCTTCTAAGGTGGATAGGTCCAACATGTATTAACAGTGTGTCAAGATTTATAACAAAGATCACACCTAGTAGTATGGATAGGTTGTTTGGTTTTGAAGCCTTTTGAAAATGTTGAGCATATCTCTCCCCAGATGATGCATTGAGGTTTTTTGGGGATAATGAACAGATATCTCCCTTAGATGATGAGGGTATGGTCTAAGAGAGTCTCTATTGGACTTTCTCTTGGGATTGACAAGTTGGACACAGATTGTTTGGTGCATTTTGTTTGGTCATGAGTGAGCAAACTATCACATGATGCAACAATCGTCTGATCAACAAATTTTGTCTGAGGGACCAAGAGCAGTCTAGTGGTTTCTTTAATAAACCCTATGGATATGGATTTCTTAAGTTTGACCTTCTTTAGAGGGTTCAAATCATCATATCCATTTCCCTTTTTTGAAGCCCCATTGGAAATAATTTAGTCAAAACACTTAATAATGGAAGACAATGAGTCACGCTCTTTGCTCAGACTATTAATCTGCATCTTTGGGTCTCTACAACACCTTTCAAGGTGTCGTACTCGTTGGTCAGACTAGCAATTTGACTTTTTTGGGTCTCCACAACACCTTTAAAGGTATACGTCTCTACCTTTAGTACAGTTAGGGTACTATGATTATTCTCATTAGACTCCCTAAACTCGTCTCTCTTCGAGAGTAGATTCTCATGCTTCTTCGATAGTCTATTGTACAACTTAAAATAGCTAAGGAGCTAATAAGATAACTCTTGGATCAACTCACTCATATCATACAAAATAATAGAAGGGTCTGAGAAGTCAAATATCTCATTTACATCGATATACTTTTAACGATCAGATAGACTTAATCATCATCAGATTCTGAGTCTAAATACTCAATGTCAGTCCATGTCTTGTCTGCTATCGTTGCTTTTGACTTGTTCTTTATATTGACCTTCGTAGCCTTGTAGTCTCTGGATACTTCTTGGATCATTTAATCGTGGACAATCTGTCATAAAGTGATCATTCTTCTCACAATTATAACAAGTATCCATGAAATCTCTTTTCTTTATTTCCTGATTCTTGTAGGTATGAATACTTTTTATGATGAACTTTTCAAAGCACTTTGTCTGACTCATCGTCTGACTTTTCAAAGAAGACATATCATCTTCATCGTCTGACTCATCAGACTCTTTATCATCCCTAGTCATAGCTTGTCTCTGAAAAAACTTTTGTGCAACTGTGTTATTTGAAGTGGTCTGTGACCATTTTTGATCTATCTGTAATTGATAAATCAACAGATTATCATACAACTCTAGTAATGATTTTTCAAATCATAGTTTAATGAACTGAGTTTTCAGCCTCACTAACCTTTACACAAAACATAGTTCAATAAATCTTCCTTCACAATCAATCATGATCATTTATAAAAACCAACACACAGAAATCAAAGATTGACAATAATTGTCATCTTCGATGTGACCACTAGCCACTTGCTCTTCTCATATCTGGCAAGCCTCGACTCGACACCCCTAACTCTATGCCCAGTATTTCGTCTTTGAAATCAGCTCAATATCATTGACTTGGTACTGGAGCTGCCTGGCACTCTCTCCAGGTTCTTTGAGAATTCCTGAATAGCTTCGGTATGGATTGGGTTATCTAGTGAAAACAGAAGTTTCTAGCCAAATAACTTTCCAAAGGCGTCAAGAATGGGGAACCAACCTACTTGGCGACATTGAAGCTGGATAAAGACTCCTATTTGGCGGAGGAGGTACCAATGGAGATCGAAAAGGTTCTTAAGGAGTTTTCTTATGTGATGCCGAAGGAACTCTCAAAGAAGCTTCCTCCTAGGAGGGAAGTGAATCACAAGATCGAGTTGGAGCCGAGTACGAGGCCACCTGCCAAGGCATCGTACCGTATGGCCCCTACGGAGTTGGAAGGACTCCGAAAGCAATTGAAGGATTTATTGGATGTCGGCTTCATCCAACCATCAAAAGCGCCTTATGGAGCTCCCGTGTAAAGTTCGAGTTTTGTCGACATCTCGTCGGCATGGTGATTTTCACTTGATACTTTGTTACTGGGATCTCCTCTTTGGATTGGAAGGGGAGATTTGTTGAATTGGTCTTAATCCAACCCATGTCCATCCTTGTCTCCTATGTGTGCTTGTTCAATGCACAAGACTTGCACCAAGTTTTCCATTCCCCGGATGCAATGCATTAAGCAGCATTAGAGGAGTCAACATATAGAACAAAAAACGTAGCAAGCAGGTACAAACATACACATAACAAAGAGCAAAGGAGCAACACAAACAGAGAGCAAAAAAGGAAAAAACGAAGAAAAAATTGGTCTGTACAGTTTAGAAAAATAGCCAGATCAAGGTCAATCCGTAATCAGACCAAGATGGTTTTTGATCACCGTGTACACGACATCCTGTTTTTCATATTCAATGGTTAGAACATCGATCGAGGTTCTGTATAGCCGTCAATCTTGTTCCGAACAGTAACGATAGTTTTTGGTGAAATCTATCCTTATTCTCTTGATGTTCTTACTATTGGCTCTTGATCTTCACTATATACTTGTGAATGTCGTCATTGTGGGATTAGAGGTGCTATCATCTCATTTGTGATGATATCTAGGTTGTGTACCTAGTGAAATTTGATTTTGTACCAAAATCGTGATAGTGAAATGTTTGGATGGTCTCCGAGATCGGTTCCATGGTTTTTACACCTATTTTTTTAGGAGGTTTTTTACGTTAAAAATGTTGTGTTAAGCTCATCTTTGATTTATCAGATTGCATATTATGCTTTGATTGGTTAGTACATTTCCTCGTAGGTTTAAACAAATCGAAAAAGTTACCGTCTTTCCCTAACATGGAGAAAAAACAGGAGAAAAAGAAGAAGAGACCACCGCCCACAAGAGTGTCGAGAAGGGTGACAAAGCAGATAGCTGGCACAATCTCAATCAAGGGTCGACTCCCTCCAAGGAGTCAATCTACTGCTAGGTCATCTAGTCAGGCTCGGAACCGAAACAGACAGGAACCAAGAGGAAGCGTCCCAAAGTTCCGGAGTCTGAGTCATTTACGAATGACGAAGATAGTGAAAAAAGGAAGATAAAGATGAGACTGAAACAGAGTAGGATGAAGTTTAAATGAGCGCTGAAAGTGAAAGTGAATGAGGACCATTGAATCAAACCATCAAGGTTGCCTAGATAGCCAAGGTGAAGGGTAAATAGATCAAAGTATCCCTGAGTTTGTGTATAAGGCAAAAGAGGATAGTGATGAAAGCAACGATGAAGTTGTTGAGGAAAAGGGAGATGAAGAAGAAAAGAGGAGGATAAGGAAGAGCCTGAAGCACCAAAGAACAAACCTGCTACAGGCATCTCTTTCAAAACAGCCAAGGAGAATTGGAAGGATCAGGATAAGGAGTACTCCGTATATAGTAATATCTCTCGGAGTACTCCAAGAAGGGAAAATAGTAGATCCTGATTAGTTGGCCTCTAACCGATTTGATTGGCTATCTTTCGGAAGAGCCTTACTTAACATGTCCGTACCATTGTTATCGGTGTGAACCTTCTCGATCGATACATTCTTTGCCTCCAGTATGTCTCGTATTCAGTAATATCTCACATCAATGTGCTTGGATCTTGAATGAAAAGTAGAATTTTTTGCAAGGTGTATAGCACTCTGATTGTCATAAAATAAAGTATATCGATCTTGACTAAGACCAATTTCCCTTGTGAAACCCTTTATCTACAGCAATTCTTTGTATGCCTCTGTCGCTGCGATGTGCTCTGCCTCTGTAGTTGACAAAGCTACACACCTTTGTAGTCTGGACTACCAAACAATTGCTACCCCTACAAATTGATCAAATACCCTGAAGTAGATTTTCTGCCATTAACATCCCCTGCCATATCTGAATATGTATAACCAAGCAGAAACAGATCATCACTCCCATATGAAAGTTTCAAACTAGAAATGCCGTGGAGATATCGTAGAACCCACTTCAGTGCATTCCAGTGCTCTCTACCGGGATTGGAAGTATATTTGCAGGTAACTCCTATGTGCATGAGCTATGTCTGATCTGATGCAAACCATTGCAAATATCAAACTACCCATTGTAGAAGCATAAGGAATTTTTTCCATCTCTTTCCTCTCTTTCACACTTGATGGACATTGTTTCTTGCGTACTAAAAGAAATGCTTACGACTTTAGCTTGATCCATTTTAAACCTTTGAAGAACCTTCTTAATGTACTTTTCCTGAGACAAACACAGTCTCTTGGCTTCTCTGTCCCTGTTGATTCTCATACCTAGAATCTGCTTAGTTGATCCCAAATCTTTCATCGAGAAAGAATTGCTCAATTGTTGTTTCAACCTCTGGATTCTGGAAGCATTCTGACCAACTATCAACATGTAATCAACATACAACAATAAAATGATGAAATCATCATATAAGAATCTTTGCATAAGCACATAGTCATCTGAAGTAGTCTTCTGGTAGGCGTGCTCCCTCATAAAAGACTCAAACTTTCTATACCACTATCTCGATGTTTGCTTGAATCCATACAAGCTCTTTTTCAACCTGTAAACAAAGTTCTCCTTCCCTTTGATCTTGAAGTTCTATGGTTGCTCCATGTATATCTCTTCCCCCAAATTGCAATGAAAGAAAGTTGTCTTCACATCCATTTGCTCGACCTCGAGATCAAGTCTGGCTGTTAAACCCAGAATAACTCTGATTGAAGATATTTTCATCACTAGTGAGAAGATCTCATCATAATCAATCCCCCTCTTCCGACTAAAATCCTTGACGATTAATCTACCTTTGTATCTGACTCTGAAGTATTCTCATCATGCCTCAACCGATAAATCCAGCAATTCTTCAAAGCTTTCTTGCCTCTTGGTAAATCACCAATTCATAAGTATGAATTTCATGCAAGGAGTTCATCTTGTCTTGCATTGCATCCATCCACTTAACTCTGTTTTCATCAGCAACGACTTCTTGAAAACATTCAGGTTCACCTGAATCTATCAACAATACATATTTATTAGACGAGTATCTAGTGAACGACATACGAACTCTGGTGGACTGTCTCATACCAGTAGCTGGTGGAACTGTCGGTGCTTGCTGCTTAACATCAGCAACATCCTCTGGTTGAATATCAAACCCATCTGTATCCTGTTGGTCGTATTGTGCCCGATCCCCCTCTGGTTCCTCAAACTCAAGTTGAGTATCACTTCAAAGTTGATCTGGAACCTCATCAAAGACCTTATCCTGAATCTTTCTCTGCAAACCGATAGTTAGGATCACTTCAATTTCAATACTATCATCAAGAATCTCGGGATAGTGTCTTCTCTACCCTATGAATATCTGCTATTGTCTGGTCTTCTATGAACACCACATATTAACTTCTGACGATCTTCTTTTCAACTGGATCGTAGAGCCTATAGCCGAACTCATCACAACTATATCCAAGAAAGATGCATTCACAAGTCTTAGCATCTAACTTAGACCTTTCATCCTTTGAAACATGAACAAAGGTCTTGTACCCAAATACTCTCAGATGGTCATAGGAAACATCCTTACCATACCAAACTTTATTTAGCACATTACCATCTAAAATAACTATCGAAGAAAAATTGAGAACATAAACCACAATATGCAATGCCTCATCCCAAAATGATTTTGAAAGCTTAGCATCTGCAATCAAATATCTCACTCTCTCTACCAAAGTTCTGTTCATCCTTTCAGCTTGCCATTCGGTTGAAGAGTTTTAGGAGATGTCTTCTGGTGTCTGATACCATGTTTCTCTAATATTCATCAAATGGGCCAATATACTAATCACCATTGTCTGAACTGATGCTTTTCAACTTCTTTTCAGTCTGTCTCTCAACTAAAGACTACACCACCAAGTGTCATTGGTCGAATTAGACCGCAAACATCTATATGTACCAACTCTATATGTACCAATTTTTGAAAGATATTCTATGTTGTTTTTCAGGCAGTGAGCATGTTTCTCGAGTTTCGTACTCTTTACTCAAGAGAGTAAGTTCTTCTTGGTTAACACACTCATACCTTTCTCGCTTATATGACTAAGCCTTTTATGCCATAACTCAATTGCATTTTCTTTTTCTGTAACACTGTACCTGTCTGCAGAAATCTTTGCTTGCAACAAGTACAAGGAAGACTCCTTCATTCCTATAGCCACAACTAAGGAACCTTTACAGAGTTTTCATGAGCCATTTATAAAAGTACTGTAATAACTCTCTCATCATCGAGCTTCCTAACTGAAATCAAATTCAATCGGATATCTGGTACATGGTTGACGTCCCTTAGAACCAGCTTTGATCCATTGGTAGTCTCCAAGTACACATTTCCAATACCTATTATTTTGACAAGACCGTCATTTCCCATTTTCAAAGAACCAAAGTCTCCCGGTGTATAGGAATTAAAGAACTCCCTCTTTGATGTGATATGGAGCGAGGCTCCACTGTCGATCACCCAACTTGCACCAATACATGATAAATTGACATTATCCTCATAACACGCAATAACGAGTCCATCGGTAGCAGTCGTGACTCTACAATCAGTCTCCTTTCACTACTGCTAGCACCCTTTTTCTTCTCTCGTCTTAACTGAAAAAAGTTTTTCTCATGCCACAATGATGGCATTCAACATTTTTCTGCTATGACTTGGATTTGCGTTATACTTACCCTTTTGACCTCTACTCTTGCTCCTTCCCTGCTCTCACTCACTAAAGTATCGGGATAAGAAAAAGAAGAACCTTGAATTTTTTTTCTCATCTCCTCATTCAAAATACCACTTCTGGTAAAGTCCAAGGTGACGATACCTTCAGGAGGTGAATTACTCAAAGTCATACGAAAAGTCTCCCAAGAGTCTGGTAAAATACCAAGTAACCAAAGTCCTTGTATCTCATCCTCAAACTTAATATTCATAGCAGACAAATGATCTAAAATCTCTTGAAACTCATTCAAGTGATCGGATACAGATTGACCATTCCTATATTTCAAACCCATAAACTGTTTAATCAGAAATTTATTATTTTTGTTTGTTTTTCTAACATATAAGGACTCCAACTTGCTCAATGATTTCTTAGCTTCTGAATCCTTACTAATGTGATTCAACACATTATCATCAACAAACTGTCGAATGAAACCGCATATAATCTTTTGCTCTAGGATCCATTCTTCATCCTATTTATCTTTCGATTTTTTATCACTGAAAAGTGGTAAGTGCCATCGCTTAAACATAACGGAGATCCTTCATTTTTCCTTTCCACACAGGATAGTTTTTGTCATTTAATCTAACCATCCATTGGGTACTAATTTTCATCATTTAAGCAAATCACAAACGCTCTGATACCACTTGTTGGGAAAAGACGATAACTTTTCTGATTTGTTTAAATCTGCGAGGAAATGTTTCAACCAATCAAAATATAATATGCAATCCGAAAAATCAAAAACGAGCTTAACACAATACTTTTAACGTAGAAAATCTCTCAAAATATAGGAGTAAAAACCACGGGATCAATCTCGAAATCCACCCAAACACTTCACTATCACGATTTTGGCACAAAACCAAGTTTCACTAGGTACACAACCTACATATCATCATAAATAAGATGATAACGTCCCTAATCCCACAATGACGAAATTCACAAGTATATAGGGAAGATCAAGAGCCAATAGTAAGAACATCAAGAGAATAAGGATAAATTTTATCAAAAACTGTTGCTGCTGTTCGGAAAAGGATTGACAGTTATACGAAACCCCGATCGACGATCCAGCCGTTGAATACCAAGAGCAGGATGTCGTGTACACGGTGATCAAAAATCAGTTTGATCCGATTACGGATTGACCTCGATCCAGCTATTTTCCCTCAACATTGCAGACCAGTTATTTCTTCGTTTTTTCCCTTTTTAGCTCTCTGTTTGTGTTGCTGCTTTATTGTTTGTTATGTGTATGTCCGTACTTGCTTGCTACATTTTTTGTTCTATATATTGATTCATCTACTGCTGTTTAATGCATTGTATCAGGGTAATGGAAGACTCGGTGCAAGTCTTGTGCATTGAACAAGCACACATAGGAGACAAGGATAGACAAGGATGAACAAGCACACACGGGATCAATCTTGAAATTCATCCAAACACTTCACTATCACGATTTTGGTATAAAACCAAGTTTCACTAGGTACACAATCTAGATATCATCGTAAATAAGACGATAACACCTCTAATCTCATAATGACGAAATTCACATGTATATAGTGAAGATCAAGAGCCAATAGTAAGAACACCAAGAGAATAAGGATAAATTTTATCAAAAACTATTACTGCTGTTCAGAATAGGATTGATAGCTATATGAAACCCCGATTGACGATCCACCCGTTGAATACAAAGAACAGAATGTCATGTACACGGTGATCAAAAATCAGCTTGCTCCGATTACGGATTTACCTCGATCCGGCTGTTTCCCCTCCACATTGCAGACCAGCTATTTCTTCGTTTTTTCCCTTTTTGCTCTCTGTTTGTGTTGCTGCTTTGCTGTTTGTTATCTGTATGTCCGTACTTGCTTGCTACATTTTTTGTTCTATATATTGATTCCTTTACTGCTGTTTGATGCATTGTATCCAGGTAATGGAAATCTCGGTGGAAGTCTTGTGCATTGAACAAGCACACATAGGAGACAAGGATAAACAAGGATGGGCATGGGTTGGATTAAGACCATTTCAACACACTACCCATCCAATTCTTCATAGAACTCCTGTGCTTCATCGTCAGACTTCTCAGTCTCCTTCTAGTATGACTCAAGCGTCTCCTCAGGATTCATTGCTTATGCCTTCATTGAGTCATCACGAATGCCTTCCTTGATCTGTGAATGTAGGATTGTCCTCCTAAGGTTTAGTAGTAGAGTCTTCTGCAGGAGGATTCTCCTACGTTGCTTGGTGATTCGGCTCAGAGGTGGAGGCCGGATCTGGATCTGCATGTTCCCCCTGAACATTTGAAGCCTGTCCTTTTTCTTTCCCATCATCATTTGCATCAATCGGTTCTTTTTCTGCTACGTTCTCTATATCACCAACAGAGACATCACTCCCCTTTATTGCATGGACTGGGTTCCGTGCTCGAATTTGTCTCAGACTGTTGTGATTCTTGGTCTATCTTTTTCCTCTATTCCTCCTCCCACTCGACTGCTTCAGTTAGTCGATGTACGTTGAGAGGTTTGGCCCTTTTGGGTTTGGGAGGTTTTGGGATTTTGGGAGTTTTTTTGTGATGCTCTTCTGGTGTATTTATTTTCCTGTTTGGAGCTTTCTTCATCATTTTGGTTTCTGGTTCTCACCATCATTGCTGGTGTAACACCCTCAATTCCGCAGACCCAGATCAATCATAAAATAATACACAACAATTGGGCGATACTCAACAATCAAATAAACCCCAAATCACTGCTTTTTGGAAACAGGGGAAGCAGTGAAATTGGGGGAAATGGATTTGCTGAGATTTCTGGGGAAACAGCTTTTGCTTTGGGTTTTGTGGATTTGAGAGACGTTGGAGGAGATGAATAAATAGAAATTTGAAAGGGCAGAGTGAGAGAGACAAGAGAGTAAAGTGAGATTTGTTGGGCTGCAACACTCCAAGTGAACCCATAAAATCAAAGTGGATGTGCTTTGCGGTTGATGACGAAATGGATTCTGTTAGAACACGAGCCCCGTATTTCGTGATATAATCGTGAGGAGTAATTTATTGATGATTTGATTTGTTCAGTATGTCCCAGGAAACAAAGATCTAACTAGAGTATTAATAATTAAATTATTTATAAATAACGTATTTTTTTTTTATCGTTTACTTTCCTTCATTGTTAGATTACAAAAGGCAAAAGATCTTTTAATTTATTGAGTTTTTTTTGATTGATTTATTGAGTATTTTTCAGTTGAGAGATTCTAAATCAATTAGAAAACTCAATAAATCATTTCCTTCGTTGTTAGATTACAAGAGATCTTTTCCTCCGCAATTCTCTGTTGGTTGTGCAAGAGAATGGCGTGTCAATGCCTTCTAAATCAGGAGATTCTATTGGTAATTACAATCGTAATTTTGCACTATGTCCTTACAAGGTGTTTGCTACGGGAGCGTTGCATGTGACTGTCCTTACAAGGACAGTTCTTCCATTGATCATTGGTTGTGTCCTTATCAAGGTGTTGACTCCGATGCCCACCTGTTGCGTACTGTTTATTGAGCTCTTTTGATTTATGTGTACTATTTCTGTGTATTATTTCGTATATTACTTTTAATCTTTCATTTTTCTTTTTCTACTTGTACTCTGGACAGTTGCTGGAGCCAACATGAAAACCATAGTCGAGAGCACTATTTGGGGATCAAACAGTGTTTGGTGTTTTGAGGCACTGTTTGGAACAATACGCACTAAATATAAACAATTCACATTGTATTCGTATATATGTGCACTGTTTGTTATGGGAACGATAACAACGAGAAATACATACGCACTGTTTATCCCGACGATAAATCAATGACGACGAGAATGATGCGTATTGTTTGTATATATGAGCACAATATGTGCATTGTTTGCTACCGGAACGATGACGAGAGATACATATCCACTGTTTATCCCGACGATAAAACAATGACGATGAGGACGAGATTGTTGATTGCGGCGGTTAAGATTTAAGATTTTGGAATAATTATTGTATTTTGTTAGTTATGATAACAAGTTATTATAAAATACTATAATAAATCATTTTCTTATTTTAGTTGAGGATAAATTAGATCATAATTTGAATTTTTGAATTAGTTGATATTAAAAATTTTACACTATAATCTATTGGTGATTAATGAAATAAATACAACTAATCCGTAATTCTCTCAAAATTAAAATATTATAAATTATTTATTATTTTAGAAAAATCTAGACAATCCCATTAAAATCGTATAACATTTTTGATAAATTGATCAAATATGTTTTACTAATAAAAATTTATTTAAGGTTCTAAGTGATTTTTTATTGTTATGAGTTTATTGTATATGAATATATATTCTCATGTTTTTATTTTCTCGACAATGATCAAATTTTCATTTTAATTATGCTAAATTTTTCATGTAATCGTGTATTTTAATGTGACAATTACCCATAAGTTTCAGATCTAAACCTTATTTATCAAAAAGTGGTATCCCTTTTCATTAAATACCATTTGCTGCTTTTTTAAAAAATTTTACTTTGTGTTATCAAAAATATCGTTTTGTTTAAACTCCAATTACTTCCCATAAATGAAACCCCAGAAATTATCTTTAGATTTCAATGCCTCCACTAATGTAGATGTCGTCTTCTTCCTTTTTATTTTATCCATCATTATCATTGAAACTCATCGCTATCACTGTCGCCAACCTCCGATGCCTCCCATCATTTTTATCCTCCTCTTTCGATATCACCATCGACATTCATCTCTTTCAGCTCCATCATCATATCTAGCCGTAACCATCGCCACTATGTCTTACTCTATATCTCAACGTTAGCGCATCAACGATAACACCCATGGTGATGACAAACTCAAATATGATGAAGGAGAAGTGTTTTTACAACGTTTTGGTGTCAGTATTAAGTGGATCGATCGAGTGGAGATAAATGTTACAACCATCTTGCGAGCGCATTGTAACGTCCCGTCATCCAGCTTAAGCTGCCATGTGCGTTATGCCGTCAAGGACGCACTCAATTCAAAGCAAAACTAATAACCCGAAAAGGTCTACGGTATAGAAGATAAGAAAAACAACTAAGCAGTTGTATTAAATTATGAAAATAGATAGCATTCAGTTCATAAGGTTACAGATTATCATCAGTACTCAAATTATTATAAATTATATTACATGATCCTTTCAGTAACCTTAAATACTACAAGTTCAATTATTTATTGTCCAAAATAAATTATAACTGATACATTATTTTAAAAGAAGGATTGACAAGCTATATGGAATGCAAATCGCACTATAGCTCTCCAAGGGCAACAGGAGGTATACCTGCAAATGAAACACATAACCAGTGAGTAAGAAAAAGCTCAGTGACCTAAACATATGAATTTCATTGACGTGGGGCTTCCGCTAATGGATATGACAACCGTCAAAAGTTCCTAAAAACTTTTTTCTATGATAATAAGAAAACTTAAGTGCCATATAAAATAGTATCATTTTATAACATTTTATATGCATTCATATTTCTTTTATGTGTTTTTCCTTTACGCTTATTTGACGGTTCATGACTCAACTCGAAGGACACACCCCAATAGATATGAGAGACTCAGACTTAAATGAAAGTTAGGATGTTAATCATCAACTGGACAAATCTATACGAAACGCACCCTTTTCTCCTTTCCAATTTGGATCATCCGTGCGTTTTTCCATTCAATGCGGCTCGTGATACCAACATTGAGAAGGGGCTCCCTTCATAGAGTCACCCATGACACCAATCACAAACGGCCTTATTATCGTTGCATGCATGCGAAGGGGACGAGTACGCTGCCATCCCCTCCCTAGCCAATCCCTACTTGCCCATTACAAAAACTCAAGGGAAAGACATATGCAGAATCCAAAGAGTTATTCACATGCCCACAAGGCTTCCAACGACCAAACAACGATCCACTCGGATCCACGAAGGGCTCACAATGCTCAACGTTCGTAACTAAAGGACACGTACATTATTTGATTTACTTTTCATTTGTTCATTTCATAGACATAATGCAATCAAACTCTCTGTTTTCATGTCCTTTTTATTCAGGCATTTAAGGGTCATCCTTAATTATTTCTCGAGACGGGTATATATGTTATAATGTTGTGTATTCTAACCCATTTCAACCCCAGTATCCCTCACCACATATCAAACATGTAAAGCATTCATCTCCGATCTCGAACCTAATGGCAAAACTTATTATCATAACTCGATCCCCCATGGAATATTTAGTACCCTTTCATACATAAACCTCATGATTAAGCATAACTCATTGTATCATCACACTAAGCATACGTACCTAGAACAAAACACACCCAAGGCATTCTGAGATCATAGATAACATTAAAATATTATCCCATAACCAAATGCATGTAACCATGCATATATTATCAAAACACTAGTTCCCATAACGTCTCAACACACCAACCAAACAATCAAACATATCATCGCCCTCCTGATGGTACTCTCCTCATTATAATCACTATGACACATCATATAGATAAAATATTAAGCACGAGATGGATCGAGAGGGGGTAGGTTTACCTTTGAAACATGAAAACCTTAGAACGTCTTAAGCTTCAAGAAACCTTAGAAACCCTTGACACCCATTGTCATCAAGGCACCTCCTCGTGCCCATCCACCCTCTATCACTGCTGGTCGTTGGAGTTTCGTCGGAAAGTTGTCGGAAAAGCTCAACGAGGCATTTTTTGAATGTGGCTAGTATGGAGATCAAGAGGAGCTTTGGGGTTGCTTTTTTTTTTTTTCATCGTGGAACAGTTCCTGGTGGTCGTTGGAGTTCCTGGATATGATGGCTGCTTTGGTTTGTGGTAGTTGATGGGATGAGATCGATGGTGTAGTGGTGGCGTGAGGTTGAAGATGAGGGGAAAAGAGGTTACGTGGTTCTGGTTCTCTTGCTCGTCTCCGAACAGTTTAGGGAGGATGATGGTGATGATCTAGTGGTGGCGAGATGGTTGGAGTCTTGTGGTGTGATGGTGGTTGTCGTGGTGGTTGGTTTGAATTAGAAGAGCCGCGTGATGGTATGGGGAAGAGAAGCAGCTTCGTTGCTATCTCCTTTCTGCTTTGGGAGAAAGACAATGAGTCGGGGAGAATGATGGCAAGGAGTTTGGGAAGTTGCTGGTGAAGATGGTGGTGTTGACGCGAAGGTGCTGGCGTCTCATGAGGAGAGAGATGGCGAGGGTGATGGAATGATGATGGTGTTGGTGATAGAGTGAGGGATATGATGATAATGGCTTCGCGATAGACGTGTCATCGAGATGGTGATGGTGGTTATGGCCGGAGGTTGAAGTGGAGTGGTGGAAGGTTTGGTTTGGTTTCTGCGTAGAGAAGGAAAAGGGAACTGAGGAGGGGAGCAATGTGAGGGAATGAGTGAACTGATCAGTGTTTAAAACAAATGAGAAAATGAGAAATAGGGAGAAAAGACACAATGATAACGGAAAAATGGACTTGTCGGGGGGAATTTGCTTTCGAAAAAATAAACTGTCAGACGCAAAGTTTGTATACACTGAATCTACACAAAATCAGATTTATTCTCCCCTTTTAAATTTTCATCAAATTCTTATTTAACCGAATTTCTTAATATTGATCTTTCGATAATTAATCTGTGTCGATTTAATTATTCTACATATACCAATATCATATTCCATATAATAATCCAAATTTTCTGGGGTTAAAATCGCGTGTTATAACGTTATAATTATTCCGTAATATTCTTAACGCTATAACGTTACGTATTCGTTACCTTTATTCGTACGTTATAACGTTATTCGCACGTTATATTTATTCGTGCGACATAACGTCACTCGTTTGTTATATTTATTTGGACATTCAGTTAATACATATTTTTGGTATACGTTATACGAAATTATATACGTACTTTACGTATATTTAAATTACGAAATTTTGGGGTATTACACACGCTAAGTCTGTCCACAAGCAAATTGTGTTGCTGGGGTTAGTAATTTTATAGGGTTTGGGTGTACTGTTTGATGCAGTGCATTTGAAAACGATCATGCATCCCTCACTACTTTCGTGTCGACGTTTGCTAGATTGATTGAGTAAAGACAATGTTGTGACATCATATAAGCGCATTGAGTCTGTCCATATACGCACAACGTTGTTGGGATGAGTGTTTTGATTGGCTTTTTTGCATACTGTTTGCAACGGTATGAAAAAAAAATTGCGTTGATTCACGCAGATGCACTAGATTGATCCGGCTGGGCGATTGTGACTTCGACGATGGCATAGAACTAGGCGAAAGAGGGCTATTATTTGATTAAGGTAATTGGGTTATAAATAAATTTTTCTTTTGAAGTACTAAAACGGTAAAGTAGAGTTTTAATTTTTATGTGATTGATTGATAATCAAAACAAAAGGTTATAAAGTTGTACAAATTGGCCAAGGTGCTAGCCAAGTAGTCTTAAAGATTTACTCCCGGAAGTTCTCAAATGCACAAGGTGCTTTTTGAAGATAGACGGATCACAAAAAATACGTTCGTGGCTTTTGAGAGTGTACATTATCTTCAATGGGACGAATTTCGCGTTTTGGAGGATGCAGATTGAAGACTACTTATACTAGAAGGATCTTTATTTGCGCTCGGCGGACTTAAAGATAAACCTGCAGAAATGGCGCAGAAGGAGTAGGAGTTGTTAGATCGTAAAACTTTGGATGCGATTCGTCTCTCATTGTCGGTATCGGTAGCCTTCAATATCTCCAAGGAGAAGACAACTGAGAACGTGATGAATGCGTTAACAAAGTTGTATGAGAAACCTTCAGCATCAAATAAGGTTTTTCTCATCAAGCGCTTGTTTAATATGAAAAAGTCTGAAGAGAAGTCTATGGCAGAGCACTTGAATGATTTCAATAGTGTGACAAGTCAGTTGGAATCAATTGGTATTGCCTTTGATGATGAGTTGATGGTCTTAGCTATTCTGGCGAGTTTACTTGATAGGTGGGACAGCCTGGTGATGGATGTAAGTAACTGTAATACCCGAGAATTTTGGGAGTTTTGAGATGAATATATAACGTCACGATTTTAAAAATAAATCGTGCTTAAAGTTTATATATTAAATTTAAGAAAATATTTGATTAATTGAATCAAATATGACGATGGAATTTTTGGGATAATTAGTTGAACCAATGAAATCAAAGAATCCCACCAGTTCATGTTCCTTATGGTTAACACTTCGGCAAAGGTACAATATGCAGAGAAACAATATGCAGAAAAAAGCTTAACCTCTGTTACTTTAATTCTATTCAATTAAAC
>JAOVYX010018993.1:0-19204 GCA_035668315.1 Drosera spatulata
CATCATCACCATCTCTTCTAGCACACCGAGGTAGATCATTAGCCTTTGAGTCCACGCTCTCGGGGAAATACAACTTCACGAAGTTGCAAGCTTCCTCCAGAAGATAAGCTTCACATATAGAACCTTCACCAAATTTTGTCAAAAGTTTGGCATCGAGCAGAGGTTCGCTTCAGTCAAGCACCCCCGGACCAACAGACAAGTTGAAACTGTGAACAAGGAGATAAAAAATACCTTAGTCAAAAAGCTTGCCTAAGAAAAGGGACTATGGGCTGTTGAGCTGCCTACTATCCTATGATCATACCGAACGACCCCAAAGCGGTCGACCAGGGTGACCCCCTTCGTACTTGCCTTTTGAATGGAAGTAGCGGTGCCCGTCGAGCTCCAAACTCCTACCGTTCGGGTCTTGGGTTATGACGAGGGGAAAAATGAAAAGCTCATAAGGGAAGAGCTCGATCTGCCAAAAGAAAAGAGAAAAGAAGCTTATGTCCAAGCTCGGGCCTTCCAAATGCAGATTGCTAAGTGCTTCAATGCTAATGTCTGACCTCGCCAACTCAAGGTAGAAGATTTGGTTTAGAGAAAGGATGAATTTGAAACGAGAAGAACTGGGGGCAAGGTCTTCAAAAATTAGGAAGGACAGTCCAAACTCATCTCAGTCTCGTCACATGGAAGCATGCAAGATAGCTCGACCTAATGGGCAGGATGACCTCAAGTTCGATTTTATTTGAGATGGAGGACCTAGTTGCTCATATCTTGAAATGATTATGACCGATCCGAATAATGATGTACTAGGCTAGACTAAAATTATCCTGAAGTGATGATTGTATGGTCTAAATAAGTCCTGAAGTGACTATGTCTACTTCCATCAAAGTTGAATAAAAGGATCATTTTCTATCAAATGGAATTATGTGAAAACACTTAATGACTTGACAAACCAACCTAACTTCACTATGACAACGATCGAAATGGTCAATGTTTGAACAAAATGTCAAGATTTGGCGGGAAGACGACCAAACAAACCACCTTTAGTAGGTAAGATAGTGGTCGGAATGACCAAGAACCAAACGGACCGCCATGACTTAACAGGACAATAACCGATCGACCTGGTGAAAAGACTGGGAAATTGAACCGTATATCCCTACGGTTGAATGATCGCATGGACAAGCCGAAGGGAACCCAATGTTCCCAGGTTGAAAGAGTCTAGAGACAGGGCAGAATGCCCCGACTGACAAAAAACAAAAAAAGAAAAAAAGAAGAAATAAATATAACTTTGTAGAAATAACAAAATAAAACTTGTAAAGTCTCGAAGATAGAAATAGCCTAACGGCCAATAGAGTACATCAAAAGATTCAAACTAAATTCTGGACTAGAAGAAAATACATGAAAGCATAAATAGGGAGGTGACGTCGAATTGCAAAAGTTTGCACATACAACCCAAAAGCAAGTACTCTAAATCGACCAACTATCCAAAACCAAGTACTCTAGACCGGTCCGTCCTATGAAAGCAACGAAAGGGAGCAAGGAATGTCGATCCTACCCAAAAATTGACAGGATGTCCTACTCAGCTACTTTGCCAAGTCGGCCCGAGCACTCGTCCCCTCGACCCAGTACGAACGAACGACCTCGCAGCAATATCCTAAGTCGGACGAGCGATAGCAGTGGTAGTGGCCAGCCGAGCGGCAGCAGCAGCAGCCGGGGCATTTACTCTCCTCCGAGACTCCGAGTAGCTATCAAGAGACTTGATATCCAGCTTCTGTGCCGGGACGTTCAGAAAAAGCATCTTACAGAGTTCCTCCAGCTCATCAAACCCGGACTCGATCCCCTTGTTGAACCCATCTTCCTCAGCCCTCTTATTAGCGGCTTCTAACTCCCTTCGTAGTTGGGCGACCTCAACGATTGATATCTCGTTCGGCCTCGATCCTCTCCCTCGTCTCCTCTTCCAGCTTGGACCGGAGCACCTGACTCTGTTCTTGAGATTGTTGAAGGTTGCAATTCTCAGTGATTAGATCTTCCACGCGGTAAAGAAGGCTAAGTGTGCTGATCACATTCTGCAAACCAAAACAAAATGGTCAATTCCATAAACAAATATGTAAGAGAGAAAAGGAAAAAGAAGAAGAAAGTACCCTATAAGCACTACGAATGACACAACGCTCAAAACTCTCACGTTCCGCCTCAGATTGCATGGCTCGGTCGGAAGAAAGGTAGATTGACTAAAGGATAGTATGGGCATTGAACCCCATCATCCAAGCTGAGGCCTTAGGATGAATCCTCACAGTCGGAATATAAGCCTCCTCCCCAGTCGGACCGATCGGAAATACGACTCCCCCTAGAAGATTTTCTGATTGAGCAACAAGCTTGGGTCGATGGGTCTCAGATCTGACCGACCTAGGGGGTCGAGAGTTACTGATGTGCACAGATATAACGCCTCGACTTTCCAGACCATTTCATAGGAATCCATGTGGCATTACTGCCGCTGGGCTCAACGCCTCAGCTACGCAAAAACTATACTTCCTGACTTAGTCATAAGAATTAAGCTAAGTTCACTTATACATCATTAGTTTAAAAACTTTTAATGCACTAAATCATAACTTAGAATATTACCTTCGCAGCGGAATTTATATCTCTTTCTAAGATCAAAATACCTTTCACACATAAGTTACATCTAGCATCAAATCTTAGGTCACACTTCTCCTCCAAGTCTTGTTTCTGTAACAAAGAGAAAAAGAAAGACACAGAAAAATAGTAATCGTGAGCTATAGGAGCTCAATAACGTGCCGGTCCCCTTACCAGGGGTTACATGAGACAAGAAGGTAAGAAAAAAAAAAAAGAGAAATGATCACTTGGATCCTTTGTTCCAGCACTCTGGAACTATCATGCCAATCTAGCATTCACAATTATCATCACAAGCATATTAATGATTCACCCTAATCACATAAGCACACTTAACACCACGTAGTAACGCTCAAAACTACGTGTCCATCGATACTCTAGACATTATCAACATCATTTACTATCGCCATACCCTTTATGGTATGACAGTCAAGACCTCCATATCAAACAAACTGAGACAATGACACTGTGACACGACAGGTTCTCAGTCCAAGTTTCACGCACTGCTGCACTCAACAGTTCACTCAAAATTTTGTTATACTTACCATTATATCAATCACACAGAGACGACTGACAATAGATTCCCTCCATGTTATAATTGTGCCCTTGGCGAGACTTATTCAATTTCATAAGTAAGCTCTCTTAACCTTTAACAAAAGGGACATTCGCGAAAGGAGATGAGCCAAACCAGAGCCCAAGGTCTCCTCCTGCAATGAGATACCCTCATACCAAAACGACCTCACAAGATCGATGAAAGAATATCGCCACCAAGTCATTGTATAATAAATGTAATCGACATAATGCTCTTTGTGTTTTATACCACAGAGTTATCTCACCAATTTATGGATTTACATTCCTTTAACACATTCACCCTCATTATACTAGCAAACAAGGGATAACACACACCATACAACAACACTCCACAGCACTCAGTATTTAGCACACAGCACGCAGATGTTGTAGTCAGTATTTTATGCCGGCCATATTTAGTGACTACGTCCAAAGATTCCAATGCATATTATTATACTCACGGTATAATAACACGCATCGCCACATACAATAAATATAAACGTTACCTTTTACCACAGTTTTTCACATGCACATGCTCAGCCTCGTCCTTAAGTGACAACGAGCAGCGTCTCCAACACCTATAATATAATAGGGTACGCGTATTAAGACACACCCTTGCGAATGATTGTTCACGTTATGGAGTTAAGCATATTTGTTCGTACTTCTTGAAAAACCGTCATAGTAATATTACGTGGGGGTGCCAAGCTTTAAGAAAAGTCTTTGATACTTATGTTGATAGTTCATGATGATGGTTTTATGTATTTTTCATCATTAGAAGTGTTTGTGAACATCTGGATTTATTTTGGGGTCAAAACGGTTCATTTTTGGATTCTATATAACATGACCTTTGGATTCTATACAGCTCCAAAAATTATTTCGTAAAATTCTACAAAAACTAAACTCTATAAATTTTTTATATAATTAGAGTTTCTTTCATGAAATTTTACCAATAATAGCAGTTTAATCATTCAACTTTATATTTTCTGCACTAATAGCAGTTTAATCATTCAACTTTATAGATAGTTTGACCTTGCTTCACTAATCAGTTCATAAATCCTTGCATACAACTCCAAATCTAGATTTTTAAACTATTATGGAAACTAGACTTCAAGGTCTTTCCATTGATATAAAACTCGTTCCCCAAATAATTCTATGTAATTTCAAATCAAGTCACAAAGTGATCCTTATAACCAGTTTTTATATATTAATATATCTGTATATTTTGATTTATATCTTGAGATTCACAACTTCAAATCATGATCTATTAACTTTATCAGAAACTAGACATGTGAGTATTCAATATATATTAAAATCAAAATTTATCACAAAGTTAATGATTTTTTTTACAAATTTTTTAAACAAGATGATCATCTTTTTTTTTTATTAATGATGAAGGATCCTCATCGTTTTGTAATCCTAACTTCTCCTCAAACTCTCCTTCTTTTTTTCTCTTGCTTATCTTTTCTCTTTCATGAGAAAGAGTATTTTTATGTTTGTAAGAAGTTTTTTCAAGGAGAAAAGAGCTTGTATTTATAGAAAACTAAATCAATTAAAATAGTTTTAGTAGGTAAATAGTGGATAATTAGTGAATATTTAGTGGATAAATAATTTAATTTAGGTGGAGTAGAAATTGACATAAAGAAAAATAAGTCCCAAAATTAGGTTTAATTTATTTTCGTATAAATACGGTGTTTTCATATTAACATCATATTTCCCCGTATTTGCGTATTGGCGTTGCATTTCATGCACATTTTACATTCTTTCCTTATTATATCGTCAAACAAGCCTTTTAAGCCCGCAAAACAATTTATAACGTAATATTATTTATTATTCACGTTAATTATCGTGAAATACTCATATCATATTTATGCAAGAACTCCTCAGCGATAAAATCCTAACACTTTAAAGGTGCGTGCATACTTAATGAAATGGTCAATGATCGAACTGACTGTCCTCTCGTCCGGACCAAGTATAGGAGATCGGATATGGGTAAGAGAAACACCCGATCGCCAATGGGTAGCAAAGTCAAGCACAGCTCCATCTGTGCATCGAACATATAACCACTGGTCATGCCACCGACGACTGTCCTTAAAATCAATCAAAAACATCTTATCCGGTCGCGAGGCTAGGTGATACCAACCATTCTCACGGTAGTTCAGACATAAGAAACTAAAAAGAAGCTCGGGTGTGATGGTCATGCTATCCACGCCCAACTCTTAAGCGGTCATATAAAACCCAATCGTCATCCTGATCGAGTTGGGCAAGAACATGGAAGGATACATCCCTGCATATCGAAAGACCAACTAATGAATCGATGAATTGGGAATCTCAGTCCGGCCCTCAAAGTATCAAGTAGATGGGAAGAAATGAGCTCTCCATCGGAGTACATATCCGTTGTCTAGACTCAGGCCGATCTATAGCAAAACCTCGCGGAATAAAGACCTCGAATCTAAGGGACTTCAACCTCTGCTTAGAGATCCTAGAAGGATAACTGAAGACCTTGGGTGGAATCTCACGCGTATGACCCTCGTCACCCTTCCCATCCGAAGAGTCCCTGTTCGAAGACATGGTCTTATGGGCGGGGTAAGCGCGAGGAGAATCGATCACGTCCCCTGAAGAACGGCCGGTTGAATGAGACTCGGCGAGCCGTAGGTCACGAGGGGGAGAATCGTGTCCCAAGGCCTCCTTCACCCGCTTGTAGACTTTCCCACCTGGAAAAGGTTGGGACGACGGGAGAACAACAAAGTCAAGAAGGGCTGATCGATCTAAGGGAACGTCGACAAGACCATGTCCCACATCATCTAAATCGGAATCGATATCATCAAGTAAAGAGTCCAGATTATAACCCATACCTACTTGTGAGGATCAATAAACCAGGGCAAGAAAACCGTCCAATCTCTCAAAAACTATCCGACCTCGTGGGAACCGTCCGACCTCCCAAGAGCTGTCCGACCTCGTACCTCTGGGTAGACGATCTCAAACAAGCTCACCGACCGGAACAAAGGAATTGGTCGGCCCCACACGAAGACCGACCTTAAACCCGGTTGACCTCACCACCACTGCGCATGTCCGAAGGAACTTGGAGATCCGACCTCAGTACCCAGAGATCGACCTACCCGACGGTCCGGATTCGCCACTCGATCGGATCGACCTCGCATTGCTGGTTGGGACGACCTCTAACAAGCAAAGACAAACCGAACGGGCCAAACCCACCAAGTCCGACCTCACTTTACGCCACCCAAACGAATGGATCGATCTCACTCCACACGACCCTAACGATCTCCAATCACGGAACACCGGTCTTGGCCGGTCTCTTCTCCCATGATATCTTGGAATGGTTGATGGAATATGAATAAAGAGAAAGAAAAAAGGTCACCACCACTCTCAATCTTCTATACATATATATAAGGTTGGTCAAGGCTTGGTCAAACCATGGTCAAAGAGAACTAGGATTTTGTTAAAGGAGGAAGGTTGCTCAAATATTAGTTAAAGAAAGAACCAAGCTTCTCTATTCCACCTAACTGGACGTGCGTACGTTGTCCACTGGACCTTGTCAACGTATGCACGTTTGTCGAGGATATGAAATAGTTGACGACCTCAACATAAACGACCTAATTGGTCCGACCCATACAAGTCAAAGCACCTGACCCTGGGCTGGGGAACGGGGGCAAAGGGTCCCCAAGCAAGACTTGATCCATCCAACTAGCCTAAACAGGCAAAAGATCCCAGATTGGGACACGGACAAAGAGTCCCTTATAACGCTCAATAACGAGCCTACCCTGAAGTGGTTATCTTTTTAAGAAAGTTGTTCGATCGAAAAGACCATTCCCGTTGTTCAGACCTCAGTACGGCCTAAGAAGGCAAAGATGCTCGATCGGACATATCGTCCTACGCTCTACCCCAAGAATAGATAAAAGAGAACACAACCCTTTGCGCCGACCAGGTCGGTCAGACTCGAAGGCTTCGGGGGCAAAATGATGGTCACCCAAGTCAAGATTATGATCAAGGACAAGTCAAATCAAATGCTTCTTTCATTGGTAAGAAAGAATAGTCAACATAAGGAAAATAGGTCTTGAAAAGTAAGAGAAAAGCCCAACAAATTAGGGTTTTCTTCCCTATAAATACCCATCACCATTCCAATGATGGGGATCTTCTCTCATTTTTTCTCAATCTCCTCCACATTCCACCCCTTTTCTTATTCTCTCTCTCTCCTGCCCAGATCGGGTACATACTGACTTGAGCGTCGGAACAGACGTCCGAGATACGCACCTCGGTCTCCCATTTAAAGACGTTTTCTTGGTTCTTGCTGTGCAGATCGCTCACTGCATCCTCAGGTCGTTCCCGCATCACCAGATCAGTCCGACATATGATCGGATCATCATACGGTCCGACCCAAACAAGAGATCAGAGTAGCTGTGATAAAAAATTGGGATTTTTTTTAAAAAAAATGATCATTTGGTAAAAATAAAAATATACAGCCTATTAGTAATAGTAATTAGAAACGAAAAAAGTTCTAGATGATTTACACTTTATTCAACTATTTTTCGTTTTGAAAATTATATAGACAACTTTTAAAATGATTAAATGGTCATTTGTCCCATAAAATATCGATGTATCGGATCAAAGACACTCATCTTTTTATATTTATCAATATTATATGTCACATTTACAATGACATTTTTATTTTATCTTTTTTATGGTAAAATGTATATTTTATCCTTACTAAAAATTCAAATTTTATATAGCGAAAATATTTTAAAATTACAAAATATTCGTTTAGAAAAATCAATTTAAAAGAAAAAATCTGTCATTGTGCAAGATTTAAAATTTTTCATTTGAAAATGACTATTTTATACTCTTAAAATTCTATGCACAATGTAATAATTTCAATATAGTCCAGCATAAAATAAACATCATAAGGTTCACAAGAATTTTACACTTTATTTTAGTAATTTTATTGAATAAATAAACTTTTGGGTATTATGTTTGATGAAGGTGGGTAGACTAACCATTTTTAAAAGAACCAATGTATCAAATTAGAAATCTGTTATATATAAATACACAAAACCATTTGATGGTATTTGGGACGATGGCAGGCCATCAATTCTTTTACATCTTTTATGAAAAAAATTAAAATCTTACTTATATATTTATAAATACATAAAATCATCGGATGGTATGTGGGACGACGATACGCCATCAATTTTATTTTATGTTTTCATCTTTTTAACAAAATACAAAATCTTTTTTTTTCTTTTTATAAACTAGTGAAAACAAAAACGAAAAAAGTCACAACAAAATAAGAAAAGATCACAAAAATAAAAATAAAAATAAGTAAACATATATTTAGTAGAAAACAAATAAGTAAAAAAGCATTTAAAATCTCACTCTCACCTTCCCACGTTCAACAGAAAGGATTCATTCACTTTTTTTTCCTTCTTTTTTTATGGAAGCTTTCGTTCACGCTTAATTACATTGTTCATCAACAAAAAAAATATTTTTTCAAGCTTCATATTCAAACTATGTTATATATATAATTACAAAATGACAAACGACATGATATGACAATGCCTTCTTGTCATTTAAAAAAATTTCAGAAAATTACCCTAACATAGTAGTTTTTCAAAAATATTTTCAAAACATACAACTCTAAAAAAAAAAACACCAAGACATACAACTCTATCTCCCTCCCCAAATTCTTCAATCTCCATGGTAGTAGATTCTACTTCTTCTCCGTCGATTCATCATCACCACAACAATCCCTCAAAATCATACCCTCATCGTGCTTTGCGGTCTTTGAATCATCATCAACATTTGTCTGACACACATCGATCTTCGCCGTCGGATCCTCACTTTGCCGGACTCAGACCACCGGCTTCGACTCTCTTACTCGTGTTGTTGAGTCAAACCCATGATGTATAGAAATTGAGTGATAGGCAAACTCTAATCTTACAATGTCGCAGTATGTATCAAGGCTAAAATCGGTCTGCTTGGAAAGTGAAACTACAATGGGTACGTAGTAAGACTGGTTCAGAGAGGAATGCAGCAAGGCTGGTTCAGGAAGGAACGCAGTAAGGCTGGTTCTAAGGAACGCAGTAAGGCTGGCAGCATTGAGATCATAAGTAAAGGGACAGTAAGGCTTGAGCATTTGGGTTTCTGCGATAAGAAATGGTTTATCCTGGATTGCTTTTGCTTGAAGAAGGTTACTGTAGCAAAGCTAAAGAACATTAAGATTAAGTTCAATAGAGGGGTTCAGATGAATGAAAGATGGATCCTGAATTGCTTCTATGAGATTACTGCAGTAAGGCTGAGTTCACGGGTTGTATTTTGTCATGTGCAAGCGTACTTCTCTGCATCAACATCAGAGGTCACGGGTTTATGACTATGGTTTCAGGATGGCATAAAAGTGACGTTTTCAAGAAAGGACAAGTTCAACAATGACTAAAACATTTGGGATTGCCTATCAATATAGGGGCAATGCCCAAGATTTCACAACCTTTTAATTGCTGAATCTCCTTTGCTCTGAAAGATAAGTGCAGTAAGGCTTTAAGTGAGTTGAGAAAGAAGTTGATAGTTGAAGATCTGAGCCAGTCATTGAAAGATGAGTTGAACAGCACTAGTGTTAGACAAACGATTTCAAGAGGTTGTTTCGAGTCCTGTTAAGGAGAAGGAAAGATCTTATAATGAGTTTGCATTGTCATTGACATGCTGCAAAGTGATAGGTTGATTGTGAGCCTAAAACAATCACACGTAGTGCTTCATTTATCACATTGATGTTCAAAGAAAGACTTGAGTAAGAGATATAACCATATTTTAACTATATACTCTAACCAGTATAAAACCTGTGTTTTTTTACGTTACTGATTTCATTACTTTTAACCCTACTGTTAATCAAGTTCGACCAATAATAAACCAAAAGGAACTAACGTTATTGCAGTAAAGTTTTGCATTACTATAGTAAGGTCAAAAGCAACTCGACTATTCAACTAACTTTTGTTTGTTTGACAGTACGGTTCGAAAGAGAGGCTATTTATCATCTCTAATCTCACAGCAAGTTACATTCTGACTTTCACGCCTCGATCCACAAACCTTCGATTCCTCCTCCGATCCACCGATCGAAGCCCCAAACCGAACCGCACCACTGACGCCAACACTCTCCGCCTCGAAATTCTTGGAAACAAAAGCGCGACCGTGTTTCGCTTCGAACACGCGACTTGATTTCGCGATTCCAGCTCCGTTCTTGACCTGGAACTGAGAGTGAAGCAACAATGATGAGTGATTCGGGCGAGAGAGTTAAATAGGTGTGTGAGATGATGATGATGGTAATGAGGAGATCGTGGAGGAATACGATTGCAAGATCCGAATCAATGATGATGATGATGATGATGATGATGAATGGATGATACTGGTGGTTGTGATTAACGGTGGTGGAATTGATGAGGTGAGGAAGGAGATGGTTGTGTATGATTAAGTTTTCTTATAATGTGCGTCTTGTTTCAGGCGCCTATTTTTTTATAGTTGATGCCCTATTTTAGGATCCCTGTTTTCTGTACTTGGTGGCCTGTTTCAGGCGTCATATTTCCTATACTTGCTGTCTTGTTTGGGCTTTAAATTGAAATTGCCATCCTGTTTGGGATTCCGACGACGTGGTCGGATTTCGGCGTAGATTCTGGTAATGTTATCGGATTTCGACGGAGGTGGGGTGATGGTAGGGTTGGTGTGGAGATGAGGATAGGTAAGGGATTAGATGAGATGAATGAATTATAATTTTTTGAAATTATGTTTGGTTGTGTTTCGAATTTTTTTCATAAAAGTTTAGTTTTGGGTAAATCTCCTAAAAAAATTTAAATGTCCAATTAAAGAATCCATTTAATCAATATAGATTCTTTATTTTTTTTTTCATTTATTGAAAAAATAAAAATCGGATAATCCTTTGTTTCCTATTTCTCTTTCATTTATTCCCTATTATACCTTTTCTATCTATGTAGAATTGTTTTGTATTTCCAATCCAAGCCAAGAATCATTTTTATTTTATTTTTTACTTTTTATAACATCTATATGTTATATGTATTGACAAGAGTGTATTGAACAAATAGATTCAATCAAAAAAATAAATTTATCTTCTTGTTCGGTGGTTTACGGGTACTCTAGAAGTTTTTCTTTTTTATTTTATTCAAATTCAAAGATTGGTTTTGAAACAGAGCATCTGTTCTGTCGTTCTATTTCGGCATAAATAAAAAAAAGCAAACAAAATTTGATTAAAACCACCCAAATAATAACAGCATGAATCGTAATATTTATACGAGCCCATGATAAATAAAACGATGCTCAATAACATGAAAATTTTCGATATGACATTTTGTTGAACAAGACCAAAGATATAAAGTTATTCACATATCTCCTCTCAATCTCTTCATATAGTTCTAATCTTTGCTTTGTTTCACATATCTCATCTCATCACATCAAAGACGCTTTGTTCCTTGAGGGACACCGACACAATATTCTTCCATTTCGACGTTGTGATCTAGTGCTGCTTCGGTCAAGTCGTTGGAGATAGAGTCGACGGCGGAGTGGGGTCGACGGTTGTGGTAGAGGCGGAGATGGACAAGCTGCGATGGTGGAGAGAGAGAGAGTTGAAAGGGAGAAAGAAGGAATGGGGAGTTAAATTATATATTTTTGGAATTCTAAATCCGTGTGTATTTTTTTATCATTATTATTAAAAAATTATATGTTAGGGTTATTGACTGTTTTTTTTACATCTTAAAAAAAAAAACAACATGTTAATTATTACCCAAAAAAAGTTGAAAAAATTATGAGAAAAAATTTTCTATTTTTTATTATGATTTATTAGAATTTCGTTTGGTTTATATCATACGAAATCGCAAACGAAAAATCACAATCAAAATAAAACCCCATAATTTAACAAATGGATATATAAAATAATTATGAATAAACCTTGCAACGCATAGGTAAATAAACTATAAATTAAACTTAGATTAATTTATCCACAAATGTTGACATATTTAAAAAAGATCATTAAGTTATATTTGTAACATTATAAAGAGTTCGAATTGGGATAATAAAATATTCAAATCTTTTACATGATATAGATATAACCTTATTTAAAATAATATAACCTTATTTATATATTCCCTTCGTTCAAAATAGTTGAAGCAATTTTTCAAATTTGTGCGTCCCAAAAAAATGAAATGTTATCATAAAAAGAAAATTTTAGGATTAAATTTATTCAATTATCTTTATTATTTATTTTATATGACATCATCACTCTCCATTATCATTTTTTTGACTCTCACTCTTACACTCAAAAGAGCAAAAGAGTCATTTATACAAATTCAACCCAATTTTTTAATAATCGTTTACGGTCAACTTGTTTTATTTATTTTGAAACGGAGGAAGTATATTATTAAACTCGCTCTGTTTTATAATTTTTACAATAATCATTTTATACAAGTAAATTTAGGTTTACCTCCTTTCTATTCTTACTCTAATTCTCAATCATATAATATTTCTCTCTCCACCCACTTTAATTTCTAACCATATAATACTTTCGCAAAATAAAAATGTTACAAAACAATTTGAGACGAAACGAAACGACTAAATATTACAAAAATTTTGAAACGAAAGGAGTAATTTGTTGTCCATAATCGGTTTGTAATATATTCCCTTCGTTTCAATTTAATTATAATATTTTTTTAGTTAGTCTCAACATAAATAAAACACTTCTATTTTTTTTCTTATTTGATAATGAATTTATATTAATATAATTAAACTATTCCACCACCTCCTTCCTTCTCCTTTCTTATTCTCTCTATTAAATCCCTCTTATATCCCAGTATCTCTAAAAAATATTATTATTTTTATTAAATTTTATATAAATTCAACCCATATTTAAAATTTTGTATCGGATCAAATCATTATAATTAAATAAGGATGAAGATAATATTCATTTTTTAATAAAAAAATAAAAGATGATGATATTCCTTTTTGCAAGTCCAACCCACTCCAAATAAAGACCGTGGCCATTTACGCTCCTCCACACATGGCTGCATGACTCACCCCCCAACAACATCGCATGCTCCATCACTTTCCTATTAATCCCATAGTCAAACCACCGATCCCCAAATCCTATCTCATCTCCACTGCTCAATCCACACAACACAGACTAATCAACCAACCACCAACCATGTCGTACTACCCTCGATCATCCCACGGCGGCGCCCCCGACGACGTCGACGAGGGCTTCGACGAGTACGATCCCACCCCTTACTCCGGCGGCTACGACATCGCCCTCACCTACGGTCGCCCCCTACCTCCCTCCGACGACATCTGCTACCCTCCCGCCACCGCCTCCTCCTCGGGGACCGACTTCGATTACGATCGCCCCCAATACTCCTCCGACTCCCAGCCATCGGCTTATGGGGATACGGCCGTTCAGAGCGAGTATAGTAGCTACTCGAGGCCCAAGCCGACGAGACCGGCCCCTGGTGGGCCAGGATCCGATCACCCGCCTCCTCCTGAATTTGGGTCCGGTGGACCCGGATCTGGGTATGGTGGCCCCGGATCAGAGTATGGGGGATCTGGGTTTGGGAGGAAGCCGGAGTATGAGATACCCAGTGAGGATTTTAGATCTGGGTATGGTAGGAAACCTGAATATCAGACACCCAGTGAAGAATATGGAAGTGGGTATGGTAGGAAACCCGATTATGAGACGCCCGGGTCGGGGTATGGATCCGGGTATGGGAGGAAGAGTGAGTATGATGCGCCTCCTCCGAGCTCAGATTATGGCTCAGGATATGGGAGGAAGAGTGAGTATGATGCTCCTCAGCCGAGTTCGGAGTATGGCTACGATGCCCCGCCCCCGAGCACAGAGTATGGAGGTGGTTATGGGAGGAAGAGTGAGTATGAGGCGCCTCTGCCGAGCACAGAGTATGGATATGAGGCGCCTCCGCCGAGCTCGGAGTATGGAGGTGGTTATGGAAGGAAGACTGGTTATGGGGAAGAGAGTGAGTATGAGAAGCCTAGCTATGGGAGAGTGAGCTATGAGAGTCAGGGAGGAGAAGCGTATGGTGGTAGGCCGAGCTATGGACAAGAGGCTGGATATGGTGAAGAAGGATATGGCCGCGAGAAATATGTGAGTGGAACTTTAATGATTATGTCTTGAGGATTATGTGCTGTGGTTGAATAACCTGAATGCTCTGATCTGGTTTTGGAGGTTGTTTTTCTCGCATTGTTTTGTAGGTTTGGTTCGCATCGTTGTATGTTTGAATGCTTGTGCGTGATTTAGTTCATTAGCTCTTCTTTGTTCTGTGCACTGATCAGTTGCTGTTGTCTGTTGATCTAAGTATAAGATTGGGTGTGATCATGAATTTTGATGCCGTTCCAGTGTTTTTGTGCTGCATGATTCGAATGTTCTCACTGAAGCAGTAGTTCCATTGATAGACACATGTTAATCATAGAAGAGAACTACTAGCATTTAGGCTAATGTGAGGTTGTAGCAACAGGTTATTGCTTTTGCTTCTAAGCAAACTGAACAAGCTGTAGAATTTGGTATGGAGCTGCAAATTAATTGTAGTCATTTCGATTTGATTGTTTTAGCAACCTCTGAACCTTTTAGATGCTCCTTATCCCGTTCTGTCTTCATCATTACTTCTTATGTTTGTTTGATTAGAACTTTGTTGTATGCGCACAATGTTAGTCTCAATCCTTTTGAAATGTCTCTACTTGTTCCTCTAGTGATTTTCCCAATGCGTGTCTTAACTATATTGTAGGAGTTATGGGTTGTTCCTTTTTTAAGAACATTAGAGCCTGGAGTTCAGTCAGATACTCTGTGTTTAGCTTGATAAAATCTAGGCTTCTTGTGCCATGAATACTGTTCTCAATATCTTTAGAAAATGAAATTGTAATTGAAGCCTGCTGCAGAAGATATGTTCTTGTAAGGTGGTGCAGCCGTGCAGGATGTTTAGTTTTTAGTTCATATGTGAATTAAAAACCAGATGTTACAGGGACATTGGTCAAGTAGTAACTTTTATTTGCATCGCTCACTTGGTAGGAAGTGGATTGTGGTTGCCCTTGCTCCCGTAGCTGATTCAGCTCCATAGTCAATGGATGTAGTACTAACAGTAGAAAGAAGCAAGACCAATAGTTCTGATAGCTTTGATTATAGACATCAGCTGTAGGTCGACTTCTCCAATGCTTTATGTTCTGATCATCGCATTTCAATATGGTTATATGCCTTGTTTTCATGATCTAGGTTTCTGCTTCTTGAAGTTATTTTCATTTGTGTCAAGTTTTTATTTGAGGTGGATGGGCAAAATCACTATGCTTTAACATCGTTTTGAAACTAATGATCGCAATCTTTATTCATGGACATGACAGGGCAGAGATGACTCTGATGAGGAGAAGAAGCATCACCACAGGCACCACCACCTCAAGAGCTATGACGAGGAGTGAAGAGATCCACGACAAGCTTCAAAATTGCCTGCTATCTAAATAGATGGATGGATATTGTTTTCATCCTTGTTTGTGTGTTCTATTTCCAAATGTTGCTGGTTTTCTTTTTATGTATGTTGCTGTTGTTGCTGGTTTGTTTTGCTATATGGGTACGCCCTCTCTGTTGTGCCCTATATGACTATATATCTAAACGGTTTCTACAATAAGAATATCTGCTATGCGCTGAACCAGCTGGCCTTCGTTAATTACTCATTGTTGTTGTAATATGGTTGATTTTGATGCTCTTGATATGGATCTTCACCGAGTTGATCATCTGCAGCAAGTTCAGAAACATCCTTCACAAGGCCATCCTGTACTGTGAGATTTTTTTTGTGGATGCCTATGCGGTATTAAAACTTGTATAGATATACGGAATGCTTTCGCCTAGAATGCTAGATTTTGTTTATTCCTCATGACAGCTGAACTAAACAATCAATCCCCCCAAACATGGTCGGCATACGTATCATAAGTTGGACTCCATCTGCGCATTTTATTTTACCGGCGAAACTATTATAGAGCTTTACTTAAACTAATACTTCAGCAAACGATAATGTACATAGTCTGTCTATACAAGTCTATTTCTGTCATCTATATAAATATAAAAATTCAAATGTATCAATATTATTTTTTGGGTATTTCGTTAATATTTTCATTTGTTTTCATTGTTTTTCTTGCATCTTTCTCTTTTTATTTTCCTATCAACTTTAATCACGAGAGAGTTTACAATAAATATAATTTTTATGTTCAAATTTCACATTGAATCCAAACTTAAGTCATAGGTGTACATTCTATGTGGTATATTCTTGGGTATTGTGGGCAAGTTAGGTCACTATATGAGTTGGTCATGGTGGTCTATTTGGTTAGGAGTCGGTGGGGGAGAGGGGCATTGGTCAAGGTTCATGTCAATCTGGTTTGGATGGATGTTAGATAATTCTATTTGGTATTTATGATATCTTTTCTACTTTATCTTATTGGTGTATTGATTCCAGTGTTTTGAAATTAAAAAATTTAAATGATCATTTTTTTTTTCTCTTTTTTCATTCTTTTGTAACATCTCAGGAAAGAGGAGTGACACGTTATTGAGTTCTTTTACTTACTTATTTTTTCTTTCTTTTGTTTCTTTTCTTTTCAAGTAATATCCATAATGGTGGAACGTATTAGATGACGAGGATGCATGCATATACAATACCATAACCCACCTAGTTTCTGTGAAATTTGGTAGCATGTTTTGGGTTATTGTGACATTGTAACATAGTCCTTGTGGTCTACACGTGAAGAATAATGTGTGAAACTGAACAGTTTTGTAAGATAGTTTCTGTAAACTAAATGTTCAATACGGTTTATGTTAATGGTAATTTCACTTGTTTCTTATGCCTGAATCTGTTAGTTGTTTTTAGCCTTGTTGGGGTCATGTGGGCCACAACGGTGGTAATGTCACTTGGTATCTATTGATAGGTTCAAGAGAGATGGGGTAACAGAGTGGTATCGGAGCACATGTTTAGCATATGAACCAAATGGAATCACACAGAAATATTTTTAAGAAAAAAACCATCGCATATGCATTGAGAGTAAGATTAGGGACGATTGCATGGGTATTAGGGGAGGTAATGTGTTTGCTCTTTAGCTAGGAAAAAAAAAACTTAAGCTTAATCACGGATTTGAGTTATCTATACCCTATTATTACTAGTATGCAATACCAAAAGGGTACAGGAGAAGATATTCTTTTCAATTGAGGAAACATTTTAAGATCCTCTCTATCTATGCTTTTGCTTGGATATTGTTCTATATTCACTGTTACTGTTACTGATGCAAGTTTACCTTGATCAGGATGGTAAGTACTAGAAGCCAACGATATGACCAGCCTCGCGTCTTCATGGGCATTCGTAGAAAGGAAGCTGGAAAGCACATACGAGTTCACCTGGATAAATTAAAAAGGGATATTCGGAAGTTGAGGAGGATCGATGACAATATAGGGCATCCAATATTTCAAGAAGTGGCTATCTTTTACTCTTTATCAAATTGGATTGACATGAGTTACTGAGATCGTTGGTATCCAAACCTGCTAACGCTTGAGCCACCATCAAAACACGAGCAGCCTAATAGAAAACTATATTTTCGGGATGACAAATGGATTGCTAATTTTCAGTTGAGCTCATAGAATTATCTATGAGCTATATGCACCTGAGGACCACTCAGAAAGTAAATCTGAGGAGGACAAACCCATAGAGGAGGACGAGTCTTAAGGGGACTACGAACTTAATGATATTGTTTATATAGATGAGGAAGAGGAGGAACCGGAGAAGGACGAGGTTTTGGATTACCCTATAGAATATGATGTACCCTCTAGTGATGTTGGCGGGTTGTTTTCTAACAATAGTAATGACAGTGACTAGTAGGGGTGTATGTTTGAGCTTTAGATGTGTATATCTGAAACGCCCCTGGATTTTCTGTACCGGAAGACACGTGGGCGTTATGCCATCACGAACCCAGTCCGTGACAAGCCAAATAAACCGAATGGATTTAGAGGTATAGAAATCAAGAAACTAGAAACAACAGCCAAATATATAGCTTACAGCTTCGAATACCTGTTTAATTACATCATTTGTGCAGAGGCATTTCAAGTCGAATATTCCATTAAACCAAAATAGGTCCTCTGATCTGTTATAATATCCGAAAGTGCGTGATATCATCTATATGCATGCAAGCTCACACTAAGAGCTTGCAATTGAAAAACATAACCGTGAGCTAACAAAACTCAGCAACCTCAGGTGTATGAATCCCAATTACAGGGAACTTCCGCTAACGGCTATGGCGACCGTCGAAAGTCCCTAAAACATTATATATATAGAAAAATATGGGCGTCATATCAAACAGCATCATTTTACATTGCTTTATATGGCTTCGCATCGCTTTTAAGAGTCATTCCTTTCTTTTGCATTTATTTAGGGTTCATGACTCGACTCAAAATCGACATCTCCAAGGATATGACCGACTTGGAGTACAGGGATAATGTAAAGTCTCAATCATCATCCGGGCTGCCCAATAGATTTTGTTTGAGCATCTGCCATGCCTACTTTGTGCGTCGCCTTGCATCTCTTGTGCACATTCAATGAGGTATTGTTTGCCAGCACTGAGATGATTTGGGCCTCCGTGCAGAGAGCAACCCGTGGCCCCGCCACTACGGCGTTGAAGCTGCTACATTTATGCAAAGAGGATGAGGGATGCCCATCGCTCTCAACTAGTTCTTACCCGTGACGATGACTCAGAGGATAATACTGGAGTGCAATGACTCAATCTCAAGCCACCAAGACTATTCAAGGAAAACAGATGATCGCAAATGGATCAAAGAAGGGACACCATGTTCGACCTTCTCAATAATTTCAAGAAAAATGATGCGTGCCGTCGTAAGCACTTCAAATTTATATTTAAGAGCACCCACCTCACTCTATAAATATGGAGTTAAATGTAGTAGTGGAAGTAGGGGTCGATCCCACAGAGAAAGTTGAAACTGATCAAC
>JAOVYX010018994.1:0-19203 GCA_035668315.1 Drosera spatulata
AGATTCTGGTCATTATCAAAGCAATAAACAGGATCTTTACAGAGCTTAAAGGCGTTCCAATGCGTATCCAAGGCCTAAGATGAGAGCATGGGGTGAAGATGTGATGATTTCGCCTTATTTTTCCCTTGTTTTGGCCTCCTTTCTTGTCCTCCCTCTTCTCTGCCGTCAAACCCTTGTTCCTCTTCTGAATTATTGTGTTTTCAACCCTAGGGAGGACTTAAATAGGCTTAGGAACGAAACAAGATTCATCGGACGGCCAACAATCAAAATCCTGCAAAATCTGCCTGTCGCGCCAGCGCCAACTTACTTGCGCGCCCGCGCCTGCTCTGAAGGGTGGCATGCCCGCGCCTGGATGTAGTCGCGCCCGCGTCAGCTCTGTCTACGGTTTTAAAACATCAACTAAAAATAGCAAATGACCTTCAAAAATGCCCTAAACTTATACATAGCATCTAAACACTTAGATCTAACTAATCGTGGTGAAATTTTGCTGAAAAGACTCTCAAAGCACGTGAAATGACGATGAAACGTGAAATGCAGCTTTTCGAGTTCTTGGATTTCCATTCTCTTCATTCTTCTTCCTTTTTGCTTAAAATTCCATGCCAATCTGCCATAAAACATCAGCACACAACATTACCAACATTCCAAGGCAAAACGACACTAAAAATGCAATTTAGACAATTTAAAGGGAATAAAACAAACGTTTAGAATAACAAAATGATGTGTGATTTCATACACATCACATGGCGTCATAAATATTAAAAATTATCCATCACCATCAAATCACATGGACAATGTGCCACTATTCACATCAATTTTTGTATTGGCGGTGCTTAGAAAAGGTCCCCCTAACAAAATTGGAGCCTGTGAATTTGAACTTAAGTCATCCTCTCTATTCAAATTAAAAAAATAAGCAGAAAATAAAAGCTCATTCACTTTGACCAAAACATCTTCAATTCCATCTATAGGATGTGCAATGGACTTATCAGCAAGTTGAATGACAACTTCAGTAGGTTGTAATTGTCCTAAATTCAAAGAATTTTAGATTGATAGGGCATCACATTAATTGACGCACCTAAATCAATTAGGCATCCTAAAATTTCTACACTTCCTATTGTGCAAGGGATTTTAAACATGCTAGGGTCCTCTTGTTTTTTAGCTAGTTTCTTTTGTAAAACAGCAGAGACATTCTCACTAACCATCTGTTCATAACCCTTAAGGAGCCTTTTATTGTTGCAAAGCTCTTTAAAAAATTTAACATATCTCGAAATTTGCTTTATTACATCCAATAAAAGTATATTCACCTCTACCTTCTTGAAGAGATCAAAAATATCTTTTTCTACATCAGGCTTTTTATCCTTCACCAGACGGCTCGGGAATAGGGCAGATGAGGTTTGTTTTATTGTAGGCTGGTCGCAATTATTTTTCTCAACTATTTGGAGTTCGTCATGACTTCCGACATGATCATTACCACTTTCATTTTGGACTTCCAATTCATTTTCAACTTCCCTCGATTTTGACTTGGCTCCCTTCAACTCTGTTCCACTTCTCAACATTATAGCACTTACGGCCTCTCGGGGATTAAGTGGTTGAGAAGGAATGTATTGAACATTTATCAGAGGCTAATTGACTGACTTGGCTTCGAATATCTTGGATGTCAGCTTTAGATTCCTTAGCATCCTTTTCAATAGCTATTTCAGTTGCAACCATGGATTTAACTAAATATTCAAGTGACATTCCACCTGAATTGCCTTGATTGGTTGGAAAATTATTCTGTGGCACATGATAAAATCCAGGAGGAAATTTTTGTTGTTGGAGAACAAAAGGTGCATAGTTTGACCTCCCCAATGAAAATTCAGATGATTCCTCCAAGGCTGATCTACAATATAGTTCCACTGATTTTGCTTTGGTTAACTTGGTGGGCCTGGAAATCCTACAGCATTACCTAGCTCTTTTTGTAAGATCGGACAAGAATCAATTGGATGCCCCATATTATAACAAATTCCACAAGCTTTCACTTGAGGAATGTTATTATTCGTAGTAAGGACATAAATACTAAAATCAGTTAATTGATCAAGCTTTTTGTTAGCAAAACAAGAAAATCAGTTAATCGCGAGAGTGTTCATCATCGCAATTGAAATCATGAGAATTGGCAGCCATCTTTTCAAGAATTTGATGTGCAACTCATGGTTGTTTATCTTGAAGATCACCCCCATATGCTACAATGACCAATCCTTTGTCTGCTATAGAGAGTGCTTGATAAAAATATCAAACGAGAAGATTTTCTCAGAATTGATGATTTGGACAGCTTGAGCATAGACATTAAAAGCGTCCCAATACTCATGTAATAATTCCCCCTTCTTTTGTCTCACAGTGCAGATCTGCACATTAGTTTAGCGACGGCTATCTGTAGCTAATGTAATTTTAAAAATTTTATTGGACATTAATTTAGGGACGGATTTGCATTGCTATTTTTGTTTTTGATTTTTAAATTAATTAAGATTTCCGAAACCAAATCAAATACAGGTACCTGTTCTGGCCATCAAACCATTCCAAATACAACGAAAATCTCAAATTCAAGACATATAAAATGACTAGCTAGTCTAACATCACACTGCTCTGGAGCATAGGAGTCGTCGTCTGAAGGTGGTTTAAATGGAGAAAAAGCTCTACCAGCCTTGGTTTGACATGTAGAAGGATCCTCGACCATCTTCCTGAACAGGAAGGCCATCTGCTACTCCATCCTCGCCTGACTCTGTCGGACGGTGATGACTTCTTTCTTCGGTTGATAATAAACCTCCGGAATCCCTCGAGAAGATTGTGAAAGTGTCCTTTATGCAGAGTTGAGCATGGACCTACGGTACAATTCGCTCACAACTGAGCCAATGCCTTACACCCTCCCCTTATCGGTTCGAGAAACCTCCAAGAAAGTCTTATCTACGACGGCCTGAAAATGCTGCTGTGCAACCTCAGGATCAAAAAACTCATCCACTTGTGACTCAGGCATCTGACTAAGTCGCTCAAAATAAGAATCTTACATTAGACAATGTTAATATATTAGTCCTACTCAAAATACTTGAACTAATATTTGAAAAATTAGGACGAAAAGCTAAATTACCCGAAGCTGTGTCGCCATCTCGTCAACTAAGGGGATGTCCGCTATAGACTTCCTTGCCTGAATGGTCTCTACTACGCCCGGGACATCAGACTTCTTATGAGTCTCAATGAATATCTCTAAGCCCAAGACCTTTCTCTTCAAAGCCGTCTCCTATTGAAAACAAAATACAAATATTCAAATAATAAGAGTGTTTTGTCCTTAATGTAAATAACATGTATAAATCTGTGAGTGGTGGCTGCTGCTGGTCGTGACTATGACTGCAGCTGGTCTTCGACGTCGTGTGATGGAGAGGCGGTGGTAGGCGGTCAACCGACGATGGAGAGACGGTGGCACCTGTTGGGTTCGGGACGAATGGTAGCTGGCTTGGTTGGCCGACCGACCGATGACTTGGTGGCGAAGGCTTGCTGGGACGAGGAAGGGAGAGTGGGGGTTCGGGGCGGCTGGCTGGCTAGCTGAGGGTTAGGGCGGGGGCGAGATGGCGGAGGAAGTAAGGGAAGATGAAATGAGAGGATCACAGCTAGCAATCGAGAATAAGAAACCTAGATCTAAAAAAATCGACGGATTTCCATCGCTATAATATATTTAAGAGTTTAGCAACGGAAATCCGTCGATAAATTTTTTTAATTTATTTTCCCAATTAATATCAGCGATGCATTTCCGTCACTAAATTATTTCCGTCTCAATTAATACTGGCGCACTATTTGAACGAAACAGTGCGCCTGAACAAATGAAACAGTGTGTCAATTCAATTTTCTTCGAAACGTTGTTCATAATCCAACCAACAACTATGAAAACAAAAATCACAAGATATAAAACAAAGCCACACGTTTTGAAATCTTTTTGCTCAATTCTATTTTTAAAAATACGGTCATGTACAAATAAGGCGGAGTAGATCTCTGAGTTTTCGTGAGACCACGGATTCGTTTTTTGACAATGATTATTTACTAATGATCTTAGGTGTTTTAAAATAAATGAACCATTAGCTGTGAGTGTTAATCATTTGGAAGGTATCAGCATACATCATTGAAATACAAATTGAACTGGCGCACTCTTTGATTTGTTCAGGCGCACTATTTGAACGAAACAGTGCGGCTATACAAATCAAACAGTATGCTAGTTCAATTTTCCTCAAAACGTTGTTCAGAGTCAAACCAACAACTACGAAAACAAAAATCACAAGATACAAAACAGCTTATACAAATCAACGATGCTTAATAACATGAATATTTTCGATATAACATTTTGTCGAACACCTTGTGTGCATAACTTAATCTTAATTAGGGAACAAACAAAATACTGTAATTCTTTGAATCACAGCTGCTCGCTTCCTTTAGCATTTTTCCAATAGACTCAAGAACAAATACAATATTAAAATAGTGCGATCCTTTTAAACAGTGCGCCTAGGGCAATCCTTGATCGCGATGAAGACGTTGAGCACGACCACGATGTTCATCAAGATCACGATGATGAACGAAACAATGATGGCAACGACTACGAAGATGAACACTGTTTTCAAAGATGATGAACACGACGATGATGAAAGCAACCGACGCACTGTTTTTTACGATAATGAACAGCGAGAATGATGATCACGATCACGATTATGAACACGGCGATGATGATCACAATGACGATCCTGAACACGACTATGATGACGATCTCAAATGACAAACATATGATTTGAAAAAAAAAAAAAACCACCAAGGTGACGGTTTCGTGAGGGAGTCGGGTTGTTTTTTGCGGAAAAGGAGAAACTGTAGCTAGTGGGAAATATTTCCCCGGTAAGTATGATTGGGGAATTATTTTGGAAAAGGTGTATCATGGAGGAATTTACTGATAATCTAAAATTCCAAAATTGTGAAAGAAAATTAAGATTTGTTACGGAATCTATCGCAAAAATTGTTAAAATATAAATATTGTGACGGATTCCGTAGCCAACATGTTTACCCCTTAACTTTTGGGACGGATTCCGTGGCAAAAGTATATATTTCAAAACTTTCATGAAAAATTTTATGAACTATAAAGTAAATAGTTTTTGTGACGGGTTCGTAGCAAAATCATTTCTCACTTAAATTTTGCGACAGAATCCATCGCTATTTTTTTTTTCTATTTTTTTTTTTTTTGTTTTCAGCAACGGATTCTGTCGCAACTTAATGTTTTCAAATTTAGCGATAGATTTTGACTTTCTGTCGCAATTTTTTTTTTTTTGCTTTTTCTCTCATTTTTTAGCGACAGATCCGTCATAATTTTTTTTTGTGTCGGATTTTTTCCGTAGCTAAATTGTTGTTTTTCTGTAGTGTGTGGAATATGTTCTATTGCAGGTCATGCTACTGATATGTGTCCTACCCTCTTTGATAATGAACAAGCCAATGCCATGGATAATTTTCCTAGTCATCATAGGCAAGAAAATTCCCAAAATTTGACTCACAATGAAGAGTAGCGCAATCATTCTAATTTCAAGTGGAGGACTGACAATAAAAATTTCCAACCTGTCAGTTTCAAAACTCCTTCTCCGGGATTTGTTCGGCAAAGATATCAAAACCAAGTTCCTCAAAACTTTAATGAACTATCTCTAGAGGAACTGGTTAAGGCAATGTGTAGAAGCTCAACAAACTTCCGAAAAGAAGTTTGCTCAAGCATCTCAAATGTCTAAAATCAAGTGACCCAAATGGCGCAAGAAGTGTATGAACTGAAATCTCTATTGTCTAGTCATCTCCTTTCCCAACCTCAAAATCTATGTGAAAATGTGAGTGTAATCACTTTGAGAAGTGAAAGAACTTGAAAGAGCAAAATCAAAACAAGTTGAACCTGAACTTGATGCGAATCTAATCAATGACTCCAACACCAATGAAAACGAGTTAACAGACTCCGGATGTTCCAAGCAAAGTCAAGTTATTGTCAACAACACATGTCCTCCATTTCTTATATGTTTAGCTAAAGATAAAAAGGAGGAGGCTGAAAAAGACATACTTGAACATTTTGAGAAAGTGGAAGTGAACATTCCTCTATTAGAGGCAATCAAACGAGTTCCTCGATATGCCAAATTTCTGAAGGACCATTGTACTAATAAAAGGAGACTGAAGGGTAAGGAACGTTTCATAGTTGGAGTGAATGTTTCGACTGTCTTATAGAAAAATCTTCCTCCCAAACAAAAAGACCCTGGGATGTTCATAATATCATACATCATTGGGAATGTCGAAATAACAAGATGTATGCTAGATTTGGGGGCTTTGTTCAATGTAATGTCATTATCCATTTATAACTCCCAAAATCATAGACCTTTGAAAGCAATAGGGGTTGTCATACAACTCTGTGATAGGTCCGTGGTGCATCCTATGGGCCTCGTTGAGGACGTTCTTGTTAACGTTAATGAATTAGTCTTTTAGGTAGATTTTTACGTGCTAAAGATGGAGGATGGTCATGGTCATTTTTCCATATTGGCACCTATCTTGCTAGGACGGGCATTCCTACGAACGGAAAAAACAAAAATAGATGTCAATGATGGAACTTTCCCCATGGAGTTCGATGGTGAGAAAATCATATTCAAAATTCATGAGGCAATGAAACATCCAAATGATGAAATCCACTCTATCTTCATGATTAACCCATTCCATTCATTCACTTCCTTGGAATATGAAATGTTTGAGTCCAACAACGAAGAATTTCTTAAATCTGTCTTGAATCTCTACAACTTTGAATAGCTAACGAAGAAAAATCTTGATGAGCTGGAAGAAGAATTAAATCAACTCGAGAAAGAAATATATGTGCAATGAATATGAACATCGTCCTAATATTATAGAGTTTCCAATCGATTAATCACGAACGTATGCTACCATATATAGTCAATCCACCAAAATTGGAACTGAAACCACTACCACCCTACCTAAAATATGCATATTTGGGTGATGGGGAGGCATTACCAGTTATCATCTCTAGGAAACTAACTCTTTATTAAGAAGATAAGTTAGTGAATGTGCTTAATCATGACAAAAGAGCTATGGGGTGGACCATCGCTGATATTAAAGGGATAAGCCCTTCCACCTGTATGCATTGAATCAATCTTGAAGAAAACGCTAAACCATCAAGGGAAGCACAACGTCGCTTGAACACTCCTATAATGTAAGTCTTTAAAAATTAGATTCTAAGCTCTTAGATGCTGGAGTTATTTACCCAATCACTGACTCTGAATGGATAAGTTCAATTCATGTGGTTTTGAAGAAAACTGGAATGACTATAATTGAAATCTAGATGGCACAATGATAGCAACTCAAGTCCAAAACGGATGGAGAGTGTGTATTTACTATCGGAAACTTAATGCTTCAACAAGAAAATATCATTTTCCACTACCGTTCATGGACCAAATGCTTGAACGTTTGGTCAATCATTCATACTATTGTTTTCTCAATGGTTTTTTAGGGTACAATCAAATTTTCATCGCCCTTGGAGATCAAGATAATACCACCTTTACATGTCCGCTTGGGTCGTTCGCTTATCGAAGGATGCCCTTCGGTTTGTGTAATACACCAGCTGTATTTCGAAGATGCATGATGTCTATCTTCTCGACTATATTGCTCACAACATTGAAGTGTTTATTGATGACTTCTCAGTGTATGGCAATTCTTTTGACCATTGTCTCAGAAACTCCGAAATCGTGCTTGAGAGATATATAGAGACGAACCTTGCACTTAATTTTGAAAGTGCCATTTCATGGTAAAGCAAGGTACAGTTTGGGTCATGTAGTCTCTGCAAGGGGACTTGAAGTTGACCAAGCAAAGCTTGAACTGATTCTCTCATTCCCTTACCCTTCATCTGTCACAGAAGTACGAGCATTTCTAGGTAATATGGGATTTTACCGAAGATTCATTAAAGACTTCTTAAACATAGCACAACCAACATGAAAGTTATTACAAAAAGACGACGTCTTTTTTATTTTGATGATGATTGCAAAGCTGCCTTTGATGCTTTGAAAGAGAAGCTAGTAGCATCTCCAATTCTCCAACCTCCTAGTTGGAACTTGCCCTTCGAAATCATGTGTGATGCAAGTGAAAAAGCTATAGGAGGAGTTCTAGGACAGTGAGTAGGGTGTATTCTTCATGTGATTTACTCTGTCTCTCGTATGTTGGACAATGCACAATGCAATTATGCAACAATAGAGAAGGAATTGTATGCTATAGTCTTGGCCTTGGAAAAATTTTGTCTATTTCTCCTTGGCACAAAGGTCATTATTTTCTCAGGCCATGTGGCATTAAAGTACCTTTTGAAAAATAAAGACTCTAAACCTAGATAATTAAGATGGGTATTTTTGCTCCAAGAGTTTGATATTGAAATCCGAAACAAGAAAGGAGCAGAAAATCATGTTGCAAATCATCTAAGTAGAATACCGAGAGATGGGGAAGTTGTACCTCTCTAAGACTTGTTTCCACACGTGTATTTGCTATCAATCCGTGGTGAAATTTCGTGGTACGTTGACATTGTGAACTATTTACTCTACGAATAGATATCTATGAATTATCTTGAGCTCAAAAAAAAACAAAATCAAGAATAACGCAACATATTATGTCTCGTATGATCCTTACTTGTCCAAATTTTGCTTAGATGAAATCGTGAGAAAATGTGTCCTGAATCAAGAGGCACAATCGATTCTAAAGTTCTTCCATACCTTTGAAGGTGGTTACTTTGGCTCGAAGAGTATCACCCACAAGGTTTTAGAATGTCATTTTATTGGTCCTCTCTAAACAAGGACTCACTTATACCATCTTGTTAAATAATATCCTGAATGTCAAAAGGCCGGCAACATTTCTAAGAGAGATCAAATGCCTCTCAAATCCATCTTCGTTTGTGAAATTTTTGATGCGTGGGGATTGATTTTGTGGGATCATTTCCACCATCTCTTGGAAATGTGTACATTCTGAACACGATCGATTATGTGTCCAAAAGTGTAATTCTCAAGAGGGGGGGGGGGGGGGTTTAATAAATAGCCTATTCTAAAAAAAAGTTCTCAACTTAGTGCAGCCTTGTCTCGGTTAGTATGCACTAGGTCTACTTCAGACTTGGAGAACTTTTCTATAGTCAAGACATGAGTCCTTGAGACATGTCTCTTTAATTTGTGTCCAAGTTATATATTCTGACAATTCTAAGAATATGAAATGAAATGCAGTAACGACACAAAGATTTATACTGGTTTATACAATTATTATCAAATGACCAACGAAATCTTAGACCAATCTTCCCTTGGTGACGAGTGTAGTCAAGCCAAGAGGTGAGTTCACCACCTCTTTGTTTTATACTTACAAAGTAACCCCTTACAAGTAGACAAAACTTGCTGAGGCAAGAACCTATATCATTGCATAGATCTTGTAAAGACTCTAAAGTAGTTTGCGTTCTTGATGAAGACTACTGAACTCTTTCCATTGAATCTTCAATCACAGCTCTTGAGAACGATTGTCAACCTACTTGAGAGTGCTTTTTGCTTGGAAATGAATCTCACAGTCGTTGTCAACCTTTTATAGGTCTCACGGAATTAAAACCCATGGTTGTATTCCGACGTTGACAACAGTTTGTTTGTCCCCTGTGCAAATCCTCAATGATGTTGACAGGTTCCCTCATGAGAGTTTTCAACCTTGTACAGGTTGTTAAACCCCAAATCTTTTATATGACCGTTTTCCAGATCCTTATCCAAGCACGAAGTAGCTCTGCTGTATCCCCAGTCTATTGCACTTTTGCCTTTGATGTAACCCAACTCTGTTGCACCCAATCTCATGCATTGAGACTTGGCCTTGATCTTGATACTTCATTCCTAGATTCTGATAGATTTGTGGTTCTTTGCTGCCTGTGTTCATCCCAATTACTTATCTAGAACTTTCTAAAGTAGTTTGCATCTATGTGATCCACATTTTCACTTCCAACTGTGATTTTCCATTGCTCTGCTGCAACCATCCTAGACTGCAACTCACTATCCTACTTCTCAACCCAAGGAACACATGAACATCTCCTACTTTATAGTTTTGTTCATCATTTTTTTGTAGAACTGAGGGATTGCACATTCCTAGCAATCTCCTCCTGAAATGATGATAATAAAACTTTAAGTTTAAATTGGTAAGCTAACTACTTAAAAAAATTACAACTGAAAAAGTGTTTTTGATAGAAATGTGCAATTCCTCCAGTTGTATAGAAGTTGATGAACAAAACTTAGAAGTATTAACCATGATGTAGTTACTGTGCTTAGGCTAAAAATTAGTACGATTCTGTAGTCTACGTTAGATGCTGGGAGCAGACGGCAACAGATGGAGAGCATTATGGACCACAAGATGCAGACTAATACAGAGAATTTTTGCAAGGCAGCTAAGACATAAATGGACAACAAAAGACCTACAAATACTTCAGGATCTGGGATCAATTCGGCAGACAAGGGCACACACATCAATGCATAAGGGACTGCATCAGATCTGGGTGCAGACAAGGTTGCAGCAGTGACTGAGTGTAGGCGAGGTGTCAACTGTATTGAGTGCAGACTGAATTGCAGCGATTGGAGTGCAGCAGAGATTGTTGCTAAGGTTGGGGTAGAAGTCTAAGGATTGATCAAATCGAAGATTTGAGGTTTACGGTGACAGTACGAAGATTAGAAAAAGATGAGCTGTCAACATCAGTAAAAGAGTCACATGTGACAAGCTGCCACCATCAAACTTGGTACAGTCACGGGTTCATTCCCTTAGACTATAAAAGGGGTATTGGATGAAGAACTGAACGTACAAAGTGCACAAAACAAATATGAATTCAAATTGTTCAAGTGAGCTGAATTGAGGAAGAACAGGAAGAAGAGGGTTCACTAGTCTGCATTGAAGAACAGAAGCTGCATCAGAGTTGAGCAAAGGATCTGTGCAAAGGGTCTAGGTTCTTCACCTTTGACAAGTTAGCAAACTTGTAAAGGGGTTGTCTTGTAAGCCAAAAACAAGAAGATAGTGAACTCACCTCTTGAATTGACTACACTGGTCATCAAGGGAAGACTGGACTAAGCTCTCCATTACCAGTTGCTCACGAGTGTCTGAACCAGTATAAATCCTATGTTCTTTACTTGCTTTTCATTACTTTGCATCTTTAGAACTGTTAGAAATCAATTAAAATAGTTAATAGAGACAAATTCTCAAAGCAAAAGTCTCTACCACAGACACCCTTGGTAATCTGTAAAGATCATCAATGTATTCTGATCAAATATTCCGCTGTATTACACTGAAAAGTTGAAACAACCTATTCACCCCCCACCCTCTAGGTTGTACCTATGGATCTTACAATTGGTATCAAAGCCTGACTTTCTAGACCTCATAGTTTTGGAAAGAAAAGGTCATTTCTTTTGATTTATCTTTGCAAAGAAGTTACTAAGAGTTTATTTTGTGAAGAAAACATGGCTCTTACAAAGCTACCCAAATGCCCCAACAGTGGAGAGCCACCAGCATGCTCATTTGACAAATTCAATCACTGGAAGCTGAGAATGCTTGCACATCTGGATTCAATAGATGAAAGAATGCATGATGTAATCACAGATGGGCCATACATGCCAAAGATACCAGATCCGGTTGATGCATCCAGGAAAGTGGATAAACCCAAATCCCCCTGGACAAAGGAGGACTGGGATTTAGTGCTGGTGGACAGAAGGGCAAGAAATCAAATATTCAAAGCTCTTGATGATGATATGTTTTAGAGAGTGGTTCATACAACCACTGCAAAGAAAGCATGGGACGCTCTACTACTCAGAAATGAAGGAACAAATGAAATCACAGAAAACAAGAAGGATGCCCTGATGCAGCAGTATGATTGGGTCTCAATGAGATCTGATGAAAATCTAACCAGTTTCTATGAAAGATTCAATGTACTGATCAACAATCTCAAAACTTTAGGGAAGACTTTTGACAACAAGGAGTCAACCTGAAGTGATACCATGGCAGAAGACGAGATCAGTGATACCTCGTCTGCAAGTGAACAAGCAATATCAGAAGAACTTGTACTGATGGGCAAGAAGTTCAGAAAGATGTTCAAGAAGAAAAATCTCAAGAAGAACATCTCGAACAAGGTCAAAGAAGTATAGAAGGAGGTCTGCTACAACTGTGGAAAGGCAGGGCACTTTGCTGCACAATGCAGACCACTTGCACAGGAAACGTCTGCACAGAAGAACAAAAAGGAATATAGCAAAGGAAGCTCTGGAAGGAAAGAAAAGGGCAAGGCCTATACTGCTAAAACGTGGAGTGGGATAGACTCAGATGATGAAGAGACAATCTCAAATGCACAGCTCTGTCTCATGGCAAGAAATGATGAAAAGCAATAGGTATTTAATCTCTCTAACTCAGATGCTACTCTAGAGGAATTGAAGGAGGCTCTTCAAGAAATCTCTGAAAACTTTATTTCCCTTTCAAGGGAAAATAAAGACAATCTCGAACTGATTGCAAATCTTAGAGAGAATTACAGTCTGGCATATGAAGAGATTGACTGTTTATCAAGCGACTTAGTAGTGGCACAAAATGAGCTGAAGAAATCAGATGAGAAGGTAAAAATTCTCAATGCAGTAGTGGAACGCTCATAAAGATAAATGCTGAGCTACAAGCTCAAGTAGATACATGCAATGGAAAGACCCTGGATTTGCAAAAGATGCTAAACATGGGTCAATCCTCACATGATCGGTCAGAATTAGGTTACAAGGACTGGTTAAATGACCTCTCACACTCAAAAGTGAACGATAATGTCATAACCAGCAAGAAAGAGGCAAAGCAGACTTCTACAAAAGGCTTGCAGAAGGACAAAACCTCTCCTAAACAAGAAGAGCAGAGAAGTAAGACCTCTGTTGTTCAAACCCAAAGGGCTAAATCCTTGAACAAAATACCAGCACGAACTGGTGCAAAACACCACAATGTGAACATGGCCTGGAATCATAACATTGAAACCAACAAGTATGCACCAAATTCCTCAATGTGGAACAATACTACCAATACTACATGGAGAAGACCACATCAGAAAACCATCGGCTCATACAAAATGCAGCAGAGAGGGTGTAGAAACACTAGCAGACCACCCAAGCAATAAAACCAAGAATCTATTGCTACAGTAGTGGCAAACCTGGCCACAAGTTTTTCGAATGTTGGATACCACACAAGAAAATTATTCAAGTGTGGGTTCCCAAAACTAACAAGTAAGGACCCATGTTTGAGGGTACCATGTACAAAATTTCAATCATTTACTACAGGAACAACAGGCTGGAACATGGTACTTGGACAATGGATGCTCGGGACATATGACTGGGAACAAAAGCATTCTGAAAGATTACAGAAAAGAAGAAGGATCCCTAGTCTTCTTTCGAAGAGGTAAGACAGGTAAAACTAAAGGTTATGGAACCCATGGTACAGGTTCTCTAATCTTTAGATATGTAGCTTATATTAAAGGTTTAAAGCATAACCTGCTATCCATCAGTCAACCATGTGACAAAAATTACAATGTGTCTTTCACTTATGATTCATGTCAAGTAAAAGACAAAATCACCAAAAAAAGTCAAGTTAGTAGGAACTAGAAAAAGAAACATTTATGCAGCAGACTTCAGTTCATCTCAGTCAGCACAAATTACAAGTTTTTATAACAAAAGGTGCTGAAGATACAAACTGGTTGTGGCATAAAAGATTAGCACATCTAAATTTCAAAACCATAGCTAAGCTGTCCTCAGAAAACTTGGTAAGAGGACTTCCTCAAATCATTTTCAAATAGGACAAGTTATGCAAATCATGCCAAGAGGGAAGCAGAATAGAGCAAGTTTCAAACTTCTAAACTCATAAGAGTCAGTTAGAATAGTTGAACTACTCCACATGGATCTTTTTGGTCCAATAGAAGTAGACAGTTTAAATAGAAAGAAGTATACCCTAGTTATAGTAGACGACTATTCAAGATATGCATGGGCAATGTTCTGGCATAAAAAGAGTGAAACTTGCATCTTGCTAACTAGATTTCTAAGGCAAGTTCAAAATGAGAAGGGCACTGAAATAATTATAATTAGGAGTGATCATGGTACTGAATTTGATCAAACAGGAGTAGATATTTACTGTAATGATCATTGCATTAAACATAATTTTTCAGCATTTAGATCACCTCAACAAAATAGAGTAGCAGAAAGGAAAAATAGGACACTTATAGAAATTGCTAGAACAATGCTTGTTGATGCTGATTTGCCAAAAATCTTCTGGGCAGAAGCAGTAAACACTACATGCTATGTCCAAAACAGGTGCCATATACATAAACTGCATAAGGAGACCCCCTATGAATAATGGAAAGGAAAGATACCAAGTGTCAAGTACTTTCATGCCATTGGAAGCAATTGCTATATACATAACAATGATAAAAGAAAAATTTGATCCTAAGACAGATGAAGGAACATTTCTAGGATATTCCACAACTAGTAAAGCCTTCAGAGTGTATAACAAAAAAACGCAAACAGTTGAAGAATCAGTTCATGATTCTTTTGATGAATCTGAAACATCCATCCGTGCTGCTAATGTCTTTGATGAGGATTGTGGATGCATAGATGATAAACAAGATGTAGATAAGAACTCTGATGCTATAGAAAAGGATGAGCAGTCTACAGACATAGAAGAAAACAATACAGTAGCAGAGCCAGAACAGCCAATGATGCAACAACAACTGGAAAACATCATCATTGATCAAGATAAAAGGAGATGGATCAAGGCACATACACAAGATGACATTATTGGAGACAAGGATGCACAAGTACGGATTAGACTGGCAACAACCACAGAGTGCCTGTCTGCATGCTTCATATCAGAAATGGAGCCAAAGACAATAAATGAAACCCTAAGTGATCCAAACTGGATTGATGCCATGTAGGAAGGACTGAAAGAGTTTCAAAGAAAAGAAGTGTGGTATCTAGTGCCCAGGCCCAAAAATTAACCAGTTATTAGATGCAAGTGGGTATTCAAAAACAAAACCGATGAGAATGGAACAGTCATCAAAAACAAAGCCAGGCTAGTGGCAAAAGGTTACTCACAGGAAGAACGAATCGACTTTGATGAAACCTCTGTCCTTGTTGCAAGACTGGAAGCAATAAGAATGTTCCTGGCCTATGCTGCATATCAAGGATTCAAAGTCTATTAGATGGATGTAAAAAGTGCCTTTCTCAATGAAAAGCTACAAGAAGAGGTGTATGTTGAACAACCTCCTGGATTTGAAGATTTTGAACATTCACATCATGTCTACAGGTTAGACAAAGTATTATATGGCTTAAAACAAGCTCCAAGGACATGGTATGAAACTTTCTCAACTTTTCTTTGTGAGAATATTTTTCAGATAGGAAAAGTAGATAACAACCTATTTCTTAAGACACATAAGGAGCATACTCTCCTAGTGCAAATTTATGTTGATGACATTATATTCGATTGCACTAATAACAAACTGTGTGAAAGATTTGCTGTATTAATGAAATCAAAATTTCAAATGAGTTTGATTAGAGAATTGAAATATTTTCTAGCACTTCAGGTGCGACAGTTAGAAAATAGGATATTCATAAATCAGACCAAGTACCTAAAGAACACAATCAGGAAATATGGACTTTAAAATGCAAGTCACATGAAAACCCTTATGAGCGCAGCTATGAAAATTGATAAGGATGAGAGTGGAAAAGAAATAAGCCAAACAATGTATAGGGGAATAATAGGCTCACTCTTGTACCTAACTGCAAGCAGACTAGACATCCAATACTCAGTCTACGTATACGCAAGGTATCAATCTGATTCCAAAGAATCCCATTACATTGCAGTATAGAGAATCCTGAGATATCACAAAGGAACTCCAAATCTGGGTGCATGGTATCCTAGGGAATCAGATTTTACACTAACAGGTTATTCAGATACAGACTTTGCAAGTTGTAGAGTTGACAGGAAAAGCACAAGTGGTTCATGTCAATTGCTTGGTGCAAGATTGATTTCATGGTTCAGAAAAAAGTAAACCACAATGTCAACCTCTACTACAGAAGCAGAATACGAAGCTGCAGGAAACTGTGCTGCACAAGTGTTATGGATGAGATCACAACTTCCAGACTATGGCATAAGGTTTTGTAAAACTCCAATATTTTGTGACAATACGTCTGTAATGATAATTTCAAGAAATCCAATTTTTCATTGTAGGACCAAGCATATTGATGCCAGATATCATTTTATCAGAGATCATGTACAAAAAGGTCACATTAAATTGGAATATATTCTAATAGAAAAACAAATTGCAGATATTTTAAAAAGCCTCTTGATAAGAGCAAGTTATTCAATTCCGAGGAGAATTGGGTATGATTGATCTGAATAAGTAAAATGGCCAAAACGCTCTACTGCTCTACTGCACATGCAGAGTCCAGACTAGCGTTATTCTTAATCTATTGTAATTCTATTTTTGCAAAGAAATAACGTTTTAAAACTGATTTCCTAAAATTCTGCAACAGTCAAAATCTGTGACTGAATCTGCGCAACGGTTAGTTTTTAAATGGCAACGGTAATTTCTTTTAGGAGTATAAATATGAAAAAATTTTCAACCTAAAACACTTTTTAATCTTTCACTCTCTCACTCTAAGCATTCCAATACTCATATTCTCTCTCTCTCTCTCTCTCTCTCTCTCTCTCTCTCTCTCTCTCTCTCTCTCTCTCTCTCTCTCTCTCTTGCGCTCTACTACAAACTCACATTCCAATACTCTTGAAGTAAATTTGTGAGAGAACCAGCAAAATATAGGATGAAGAGGCACTTGAGTTCATCAAAAAGGCAAAAGTTGTAAAGGATTTTCAATGCATTACATACACATCAACCAGACGAACTGGAAGCACCATCACTCCCACTTATTTTGAAAGCCTCTTTAGAGTCTCAAACGAAGGACCCAGATATATCCTAATCTCTGTGGTAAATGATGGAAGGCAAGCCATGTTGAATGAAGACATGCAGAAGGAAGGAATAATGACAATGAAGGAATATTTGTCAAAAACACATAAGCTACTTGCAGATCTGGTGAAAAAGGTGATCATGTCAAGGGAGTTCTCCAAAGGTCAGATCACTTCTGATTAGCAAGAAATAATATGTGCAATCCTCACTAAACACAAACTCAATTGGGCCAAGCTACTGATGTATCAACTGGCCAAAGTAGTAGAGGCCAGAAAACCTCTATTTGGAAGAATAATCAACATCATCCTGAAGGAGAAACTCAAACTCTCCGACAGGGGAGGAAGGCCATGAACTGTGCCCAAGCAGATTGACGTAAGGAAGATAGGAAAGAAACCAATAGGCTTCTCAAAGAAACCAGCTGTAGTGCAGATTACAGCAAAGACTGCTGAACAGCCTGACAAGAGGAAGCCTGAAAAGGCCCAAGGGAAGCTGGTCAAGAAGGCACCAGAAGCCATACCGAAGCCGGCAAGGGTGAAAAGGAGAAAGCTTGTGCCGTAGACCTCAAAAGAGGAAACATTATCGGAGCTCCCTGCTGCACAGAAATGGCGGAAGAGACACAGTCTGCACCAACAGAAGAGTAGACTAAAGCTAGTTCTCACGGACCAACAAATGTAGCAATAATTGAGGGATCATCCTCAAGAAGTATACTACAAAAGGAGCTTGAAATGGCTGTACTTCAAGATGCAAACATCGCTTTGAAGTATTTGAAGGCTAGTGCTAATGAAAACCTTCAGAAGCTCATCCTGGAAGCTCAAATAAGTTATCAGGATAAGAGAAGGACCAAGAGCACATCTCAGACAAGAGCTAGGTGCACACGGTTACACAAGAAAGGAGATTGAATCCATTAAAGCAAAACTCAGAGGGATGCAGACTATGTAACCATTGAGTACATCTACTGCAATCTCATTAACAATAAGGACTATTGTAACAGAGTCATTTACAACAGCAATCATTCCTGTCCCTACTGCAGGAATGGAATTAGTTGTGGTTGAAGCTGAACAGCCCTCAACTGCATCAGAAGCATGAGCCACAAAAACAACCACAACAACACAATCTCCAGAAAAGATAAAAATCTTGAAGGCACTATAGACTGTCCAAGTCATTCAAGAGAAGGTTCTGGAACACAGGGCCAAGACTGATAAAATGCTTGACAAACCTCAAAAAGAGGCAATGATTCAACAATTCATCAAAGAGCACAAACTTCCAATCAAGAGGAAGTCCAAGGTTACAAGGCCAAAGCTCATTCCCTCCGGACCAACAACAAGATACAGGATCAACCAAGATGACTTAAGAACAGAAATTGGGGTAATAGACGAAATGATAGAGGCAGAAATTGAGCAGCCTGTTATGATTCAAAGAACAGAGGCCAATAAGAAAAAGAGGCCCACTGAACCCTACATATTGTTCAGTGGGGCTCTAGAAATCAAAGATTCAACTCTAAAAACCATAAGGCACAAACAAGCACAGCTGCAACATGTTGAATTTGTGCACACTCCTTAAGTGAAGGCTAAAATAAAAAGGTTGGTTGACAAGCATGTTAGGACAGCACCATTACTTGTCCAGACCAACAATAGGGAAAGCACCATCACCAGGGGATTGTGATGATGGTCATGATGAATCCCCACACCCAGAAGACCATGTTGATGATGACAGCAACAGAACAATCTGCTGCAGAAGAGCCAGCAACAGAGTCTCCAGCAGCAGAATCAGAAAAACAAGAGGAAACAACAGCAGAGCAACCTACAGCAGAGAAAGTAGAGGACAACGAGACATCAATAGAGGTAATGACAACAACCGAACCAACATCAGAAGGATCACCAACAAAGGAGTCAGAACCACCAATCAGAGATGTAGCAGAGGTCACCAAAGAAGATACACCTGCAGACTATGAGCAGACCACTGAGCAAGCGGAGTTTACTCAAGTTAGAACACTTGACCTCACTCTCACACAGGCAGAGGAGGTGATCATAGTGAAGAATTAATCACTAGAAACAACCTTAGTGATAAGAGAAGAGAAAACTGCAGCAGAAAGCTCTTTTAAAGGTGTCACTCTTGAAGAAATCAAAAAAGATTTGATGAGTGACACCCCCTTTGGTCAAGAACAAATGCACGATCAAGGTGTTTTCACC
>JAOVYX010018995.1:0-19200 GCA_035668315.1 Drosera spatulata
TATATAATTCTGAGTAATACTAGAATAATAATTAGTTTAAATCATTTGAGTAACCATCTTTGTGGAATTGATACTTACTTTCACTACTATAATAAATTAATTAATTAATAATTAATAATGAAAGTGAGTGAATTTAATACTAATTTCATATATGAGACGACAGTCGTATCACTAACTTTTTACTAGGATAATATAGAAATTACTAAGTTCAGGATAATATGTTGAAACCTAAAATCTTTTAATACTCCATCCTTTCTAATTTATTTGAAATATTTTTTTTTGTTCAGTCGTAATTTATTTGTAATACTTTTATTATTTTTTTATTTATAGTAGTCTATTTATATTATTACAATCAAATTATCCCATCACCTGGTTCTTTCTATTCTTTCATTCTTTTTCTTAAAACTTATTTACGTCCTATTACTATTACTAAAAAAATATTATTTTTAATTAATTTTTATATAAATTTAATATAAATATAAAAATTCATATCGGATAAAACTTAACATTTGCTAGTAACTAGCAAGTATAATTATCGCACCAAATATTGTCCGCCCGGCCCTTTCCAGAAAAAAGAAATATTCCCGCCTTTCAACCAAAACAAAAATATCCCGCCCTTCCATCCACAACAAAAGTATCCCGCCCTCGCTGTCAAATTTCATATCCCCCCTCTATTCCCGCACAAATCATTTCCTTTCCCTCGAAAACCCCGACAAAAAAAATTTCACCACAAACCAAAAAGCAGAAGCAAAAAAAGAAACATCACCGCTTCCCACACTGGAGATGCGGACGTGGCAGCTCATCTCCCACAACGACGGCAACAACCACCAGCACAGGTGGCAGATCTTCCATTCGGACCACGACGATCAGAGCCGCAATCACGTTCCTCCGAATCCTCACCCATCCATGACAGATCTCTTGCTTCAAGGTGTCAATCTCTCCTCTCTCTCATTGAGCTCTCCAATTTCGGCGTCTAGGGTTTTGTGACATTATTTCGAGAAATGTGCAGGTGGTTCAAGAATAACTAGAAGTGGTGCGGGTGCTGGAGATGGTGGCGAGGGTTTGGTGATGTTTAGGAGTGGTTTCGGAAAGCCAATCGCATTGAAGCGGTCTTCAGTTGCGAAGGCGTCCTTGATTCTTGGGGACGATGATGGTGGAGGTATGGAAAGTAATGTAGGGCAGTCTTGTTGGTTCTGGTGTATTGGCGTGTGTTTGTTTGACGGTTCGTGAGAGGTTAATATGTGTGATTTGTTTCTCTTGGTTTTGGATTTGGCAAGGGGAGCGAAAGACTTGAAACCTTTGGTATCCTTCACATAATTGATTACTGGATTCAATGAAAACGCATACAAGTTTTATGCCAGAAAGCGGTGTTTTGAGTAGAGGTCCTCACTTACAACAGAGGGTTCTCGAATATTGACCAGAGTTATGAGGCATGCTCTGTGTTGTGCTAGTTTGCAGAATGCTCCTTGTGACATAAGTGTGTTAGACTTCTATTTATGATTCACATTTCAGTACTTCTTTTTCTATTGTGTGGCACACAAAGAGCGTTGTAGTGTGGAGTAACTTTGTTGTTGAATGATCACGAATCTGGAAAACATGAACTGAAGGGAAGAAATAAAAAGGAAAAGGATCTCGGACGAGATTGTGTGATAGTATGGACTTTTCCCATATTACAATCTCTGAATACTACCGTTTTTTTAAGGCTCAAGGACTCAATGATGGGTTCTCATAAAACTGTTCTTTTCCTGGGTGCTCCTCTCACCTTTTTCAGGATGCAATGTGGTTTCAAAATGATTCACTTCCATATTTCTTGCCCATTGAGGGAAGCGGTAGGATACCAGGATGCTCTTTGCCCTAAACTTCATGGTAGTGTAGTTTCCATCCTCCTTTTGTCTTATGCAGGCAAAGCCCTTCTTCCTGCTGATGGAAGCAAATTTTCGAGGTCTCTTTTCCAAACTGCCTCAGGTAGAACTATTGATATCTTGTGCGATGGAATATTTAGAGCTAAGAAGTTATTGGAAATGGAAGAAAGCACTGAAAATTCAAGCTTTCATGGTTCAAGGCCTTCAAAGCTATGTAAGAGATATTCTGAGGAAAATCTGTCCTCTGTAGAGAGTAAAAGGGCTAAAGTGTGGGACTTAGAGAGTTGGGATCCTACATCAGCTTCAAGGGTGCTACCGCAACCTGCTCCAAAGTTAGCAGAAATTGAGCTTAAGAAACATAATGGGGAACTTCTACATTCCCAAAAGTGTAACTTTGTCAACAAACCAGCTTCAATCAAGTTTCACACTGCTGGTGGTAGATCTATCTCTGTTTCGGGAGAATCACTAAAGCGAGCTAGAAGCCTTCTTGGTGACCCGGAAGTATGCGATTTATTAGGTGATGTTAACAAGTGTGGTTCTGTAATTTCCCCTTGTAAGGATACGAGCCTTCTTAGTGAACAGAACCTTCAGAAGACTTCACTCGTGCATCATGAATTCCAAGGGGCTGAGCACACTCCGGAGGGCTCGATAGTACCTTGTCCTATATTCTCAGAACCAAAGAAATCAGGGACAAGTTCATCATTTAAGAAGCTTGGGAGCAATTTACTTCAGAAATTTAACATTGTGGAGTGTGCCAGTGGCAAAAATAGTAAAACACCCTCAGTGGGACTTGTTGATATGAAGAGCACTACATCGAAACACTGCATACAGAAGAACGGAACTAGTTATGATGTCAGGCAGCTTGGGATGAGAAAATCTATTTTACCATTCAAGAAGCCTCGTGCTTCCAATTTCATCGCCCCTATGGTTCTCAAGGCCTCAACTGGTATGTAATGAGAGTTCCGATGTGATCTTTTTTCATGGTTTTCCTTTTGCTGAGTCTTCATTTGTTTAGGTGCGCTCGACCAGTCAACCAACTACTCGTGCCATAGAAGAAGAGTGTCTACTCGATATCCATCTCATGTTCCCAGACCATACATGAAAGAGTTTCTAAAGGTTCACCTCTCATATAGGAGCAAGGTATGCTAATTCTCAGGGCTGTTTCTTTAATGATCATGCTTTTGACTGCGATATGTTCTCACTCAAAATTGGGCCAAATTATTCCAGTCGGAGCATCTGCCAGAGCAAGTTAGACGGATGAATCCTGAAACGGCGGAGACTTATGTTTTTCATGGTGAAAGCAGGCCAAGCTGTGGCGTTGAAGAACTCAGCAATTTGCTTGTTGGATGTGGAGCTTCTGAGCGCCATGCTTCCAAGAAGTGTTATCCCCCTCTATCTCTGTTCCTTGAGCATTTTGCCTTGAAGTAAATTGTAGCCATGCCAAATAGTTCTCTCTGTTATTGATAGGTGGGTTGCCAATCATTACAAGTGGATTGTCTGGAAACTTGCGTGTTACGAGAGATGCTTGCCTAAGTTTTGTGGGAAGTTCCTTACTGTCGTCAATGTTATTGAGGAATTAAAATATAGGTACCTGTCTAGTGAAGCTGTTGATCTGATTCTCACTCACTTTATAAATCTTGTTCCACATTATGTTTTCAATGAGGAAATGTAAACAAATGTTTTATGTCTTTGAAAAGATATGAGCGTGAAGCAAATCATGGTCATCGTTCAGCTCTGAAGAGAATTCTTGAAGGAGAAATGCAAGCTTCTTCTTTGATGGTTCTATGCGTTTCAGCAGTTTGGTCTAATCATTCTCCTAAGGTTGAGGTTCAGTCTAGGGAAACCTGTACAGATAGAATAGAAGCAGCTGCTCGGCTACAATTAACAGATGGATGGTAAGAGCGGCTAATCATATACTTTTGTCAATCTGTTGTTATGCGTTATGCTCAAAGGATGTAACTCTTTTGCAGGTACTCTATAGATGCTCAGTTGGATATGCAGCTATCACGGTACCTTGCTGCTGGAAAACTGTTCGTTGGCCAAAAGCTTCGGGTACTTAGTCTGTAAGTCATCCAGAAACTAATTTCTTCTCATATTTGCAGCACATTTTGAATTGGAACCTTTTTTTTTTTTTATCATGATCATATGTCCAGATATGTGGAGCATCTTTGCATGACTGGAGTGGACCTGTTTCACCACCTGAGGTTCTTTCAAGCTTTGTGCCCTAATGCTTAGGGCTTCATTGTCCTTCCATAGCCATTTTCTTTCTGATTGAACTAGGATAGGACTGCTTCTTACCTTTTTTTTCTCCTATCACAGGCATCAACTGCTAGTCTGTTTTTGCATGTGAATGGAACATATAAAGCTTGCTGGTCTGATCGTTTGGGATTATGTAGGTGTTGATGGATTTCCTTTTTCTTTTTTCTGATTCATAATGTTGAATATGTTGGAAATCGGATCGTCGGAACCAAAGTATATCTAAGAATTGCAACTTCTACCAAGAGTAGAATATGACAAACCCACACACTTATAAAAAAACCACACTCTAATTGTGTTTAACACTCACAATGACACCACATTTTATTTGAAAACGCTCTACAAATACACACCTATCTCTTAAGTGCCTTGCATTTATTTTTACACTTAGAAACTCTCTAAGTTTTATGGTAATGAACAAGGATGCTAAGCATCCCTTATATACTACTTACACAACCATAATTCTTAATCTCTTTAGCTAACTTTCCATAATCGACCTAAGAGACTACTAACTTTCAAGTTAGATTATTAGTTGCAACCAAAAGACTTGGAGCAACTAAACTTCCTAGAAGACTTTGGTAGCTTTAGCTAATTATCCTAGCACACCTTGGTTTATTTAGAATTATAGGTAGAGAAAGTAGGAGATGATTTGTTTAACAGAACACACCATAATGTTGTCTTGCTCTCTTCATTCATGGCCTTAATCCTTGAACTGATAGGTAGAGGTCCCTGCACTCCTCTGGCATTTAGATGCATCAAGGGTGATGGTGGGCCAGTGCCAAGGACATTAGTTGGAGTCATGCGGATATATCCTGTGCTTTACAGAGAAAAGTAGTCCTCTTAACTCATGTTCCATGGTTGATAGTTTCACTGCTTTACCGCTGCTTGTTCCATGGGGACTCTTCTATTTTCAGGTTGGCCAATGGCCGCAATGTTGTGAGATCAGAGAAAATGGAGGCTAAATCATTAAAACTCCATGAGCAGCGGTAATATTTATTCTTCCTGTCCATGAGCTAAATCGGGTACTAAGTTTTATTGACTTTTTTGCAATCAATGAGTAAGAACATTTTTTGGGGTTAATATATCTGATATTAGCCTACACATAATTTTGATTTCAGTTATTTTAGTTATCTGCTTGGTAAAATATGGTTTTTTTTTTTTTTTCCTTAGGTTGATGTGCTAACTGCTTCGCATGATAGAATGGTTATAGCAGAAATTGAGATTTAGCAGAAATTTCAAAAAAAGGATCTCTGACTCAAATAAACGGAAGCCAATGCTTCATGTGTAACTTTCTGACGGTGATTCGATAATGAAGAACAGCTCTAAATGGTTATATTTTGGTATCCGATTCAGCTATTAAATTGCAGACTTTTGATGTGGTGCAACTTGGTTTAATGCAATATTTCACCTCTGTTTCTTATACACTTTGAGAAGGTTTGTGCCCAGTTCTCGTTTTGGTACAAGCTTGTAGTTGTATTTCCAGGGTCAATCAGCACACAGCGAATAACTGTTCTTATACTAGTAGTCAATAAGGAAAGCATTGTGTAATCTGCTCATAAAGACCTAGATTTTTCTCTTCTCTTTTTTTTTTCTTTTTTTGATAAACATAAAAACCTAGATTAATAAGGCAAGATGTTGGTCATGTCTTCTTAGTTCTATTATCATGCGAGCAATGATGACACGGTCACACAGGTGAATAGCTCACCATATCTATGGCGATGGAACTCTGGCAACAGGTTGTGATACAATTATCGTTCTGTTTTGGATTGTTTGCATTATGGTTGGAACTTGAGGAGTAATTGTTTCCATAGTCAATCTACTTCATTTATATGCATGTTACATGTCAATGTTGTGCTCAATAAATGCTATCATGGCTTCAAATCCCCAAAAACTTCCTAAGGTGTCCTGGATATATGTATCTCGCTTATCAGGTGCTCTGAAATTATTGAGAGCATCCAAATGGACTTTCATAGAGGCATTGGAGTTTCAAGCAGCGGCAATGACCAAGATTATGCAGAAGCAGCGAAGCTCATGAAGTTGCTTGATGGTGCAACTGAACCTGAAGTGATTATGGCAGAGATGACTCCTGAGCAGCTACCCTTGCTTTCTACCTATCGAGTGAAAGTAGAGGTAGGTCTATGAATTATAGATTATTGCATCATTGGTTATTAGTTCCGTGGTTTTAGTGACCCATCGGACTACAGGAAACCAATCAGCATGTCCTGCATAATTCTATACAGAAAGCCCTCAGTGCTGCAGGACTAGCGAATAGAGAAGTGACTCCATTTATGAGAATCCGAGTAGTTGGTTTGGTCAAGAGAAGTGAACCCAAACTTCGACGGCCCGAGGAAGGGATAATAACACTATGGAATCCAACAGAAAAGCAGGTAATGTCAGTATCTTCTGGTGAGAGTGCTGCTCCATGCTACTCTTTACTCATTTGTTTATTAGTTTTTTCAATTTTTAATATATATACATTGTTATGTTTTTTTGTCCAACCGTCAACAGAGTCTTGATCTATCTGAGGGGCAGGCTTATGCTATTTCTGGGCTTGTGCCAGTGTGTCGTAATCCTAAGTTACTCTATCTACACGCTAGATCATCTACCATCACATGGCAATCATTAGCTTCCTCGGAGAGAGAAGAATTTATGTAAGTGAATATTCCTCTTACTCTTCATTGATTTGTAGGCATAGTAAAATGTGATTCAAGATACTCTTTGTCTAGGCCTTTCTTCAATCCTCGCGAGTCATGCTTACTCTCAAGGCTTGGAGAAGTACCGATGTCAAGGTACAGATTGTTGAGGGTTGTTTCATGTTATGCTATCACGGCAGTTTCCCTTATTTTGTGGTTATGAATCTTGTAGGGAATTCGATACTGTTGCTTTGGTTCTGTATGTTGGAGAGGTTTGTATAGCTGACCGACAAAGGAGACAGTGGATTTTTGTCACTGATGGCTCAGTCGCTAAGATGAAATCCGGGCACACAGCGAGTTCTTTGCTCGCCATCAGCTTTTCTGCACCATGTGTCGAGGGTGATTCAGAGTTGCCTGTCAACTATAATGTTGTCGACTCTATTGTACGTGCATTTATTTTCTATAAAATTATTGATGAGAAGAACACTTATCCTGATTCTGATTGAAGTATCAAAGAAAGCATAAGCTATCTTGCGGCAAGATATTTATATAAGAAGTTTCCACTAATAGATGAGAGACGAGTTAGATTATTGGTCAGGCATTTGTCTCAATAGTGTCTTTCTAACTGGGGCAATGCTCTACAATAAAAAACTTGGCTTTTCAAATTTCAAGATAAGACTGCTTATAATAATTTCTTTATTAGGTCGTGTTTTTTTCTTTTTAATAATCAGATTCTGTTATAAGTGAGAGTCTTTGACGCTTGTATCAGTTTCTTCGTCTAAAAGATTTCATTAGCCTATGGATTTGTGTTCTCATTTTTACCATCCAAAAATAGCTTACTGAGGAGATATACATCCAAAAAGCAGGAAAGGAACTAGGAAGTAAAGTCTTGTATATTCTATGGATGAATCTTTTTTAGTAGATATTGATGACTTAATTTTTGTCCTTTTCAAGTGGTTTTAGAGGCGTTCATATGCCTTTTGATCCTTTCTGCACCAAATTTGTTACCTGCTACTTTCTCTTGACTGCCTGTATGGTGCAGGTTGGGTTTCGTGATCTTGTTATGAGAGAAAAAGATCAAGTGAACAATCTATGGGTTGCAGAGGCAGGCGAAAACTCGACATATCATCTGAGTTTTGAGCATCAAGCTACTTCTCACCTGAAGCATTCTTCTCTCTCGCTTCAAAGATGGGCAAAAAATTCCTTCTCGGTATGCTTCCTGGCTAATTTTCCAACTCTGTTGGTTTTTTTGCTTTCCTGATTCATGACCTTTATGTCTTTACTAAATAGAGAATCGAGAGTCTGAAAAACAAGGTCCTGAGCATTGTTGGAGCTTAAAGCGACTAAAAGGCGAAAGCTGGTTTTTGTTCAACTCCAAGAAGCAACTCCCATGGTCGCTAGATGATGAGATGTTAGCAATTGACTTGACCTTGTTGTGACCAAAGCTATGCCCTTCAAGCATACAACCTCGAGGAATTCTGTGCCAGTTCCTCGTTGGATCTTGTAATCTGCTTGTATTTATTTGCCTTAAGGAAACTGTTGATGCATCATGCATTATTCTGATCGTAATGTAATCCTTGTATATTGTAACCGCAACAACCTGAATTGCTAAAAACATTTAACTATGTAAGTTGCATATTTTGTGAATCTTGTTGCTTGAATGCTATGAGAAGTCCATCGAATTGAAGCACAAGTAAAAATTATCAGACTTGAAAAAAAAATATGTAGATAAATCCAATGATCTATTCAAAAAGTATCAATATTCAAACTAACACTAATATGAAGATGGTATGTACTACAACTTGAATCGGTGACTCATCTGTTTATTATGCTTTCCGATTCGAGAAGAACTAAAACATTGCTCTTCGGTCCATTCAAAGTGTAAATTAAATGAGTATAGACAAAGATATGTGGCTCGGTTTATACGTTTATGTTATTTAATTATATATGTTTTAGATATTATGGAAATATTTTAACTTATCGGATAAATTAATTGATTAGAAAATATTTTATCTTATACACTTCTTAACCTATAAATACAAGCTATAGGGTTGGCTGAGATATACATCAATCACATATATTCACATAAAGTTATCGATCTCTCTTTACTCGTTGGCTTATACGTGTTGTTGGGTTATATTTTGACGCACGTCACCAAACGAGATCCTTCATGAGATGACATCAAGTCTTCCGCTTGGAGTTCATAATTACCTAGTTAATATGAGTATTCAAACTCCATTATTTAGATCGTCCATATACACGTTATTCTAATATTGGTATGAAAGCGATCGGTTTTAGTTTGGTTGTTTCCATACTGATAGATCTTTAATAAAAATTCAATTTTTATTGATATTGTTGCTCCTCTCATTAAATATAGTAAGACAATTTGGTACCATATTTATGTGTATATCCCTCTTATAGCACCCGAAACCTCCACCATCACCTGTTGAGATGCACCATGAGGCCCTCCAAGAAGCTGTTCCTGGTGACAATGTCGGGTTCAATGTCAAGATTGTCTACTGAAATTGTAACACCTCGACTTTCCATTACTTATTAATGATACATATGACGTCATTGTCGCTGGACCCAACGCCTCAATTAGTTAAAAACTATACTTCCTGACTTAGTCATAAAAATTAAACTAATTTCACGTATACATCATTAGTTTAGAAACTTTTGATGCACTCAATCATAACTCAGAATATTATCTTTATAGTGCAATTTACATCTCTTTCTAATATCAGAATACCTTCCACACATAAGCTACATCTAGCATTAAATCTTATGTCACACTTCTCCTTTAAGTTTTTCTCCTGTAACAAAAAGAAGAAGAAAAACACAGAAAAATAATAACCATGAGCTATAGGAGCTCAATAACGTGTCGATCCTCTTATCAGGGGTTACACGAGAGAAGAAAGTAAGAAAAAAAAGGGGAAATGACCACTTAGGACCTTTATTCCAACACTCTGGAGGTAAGAAAAAAAGGGAAAATGACCACTTAGGACCTTTATTCCAACACTCTGGAACTATCATTCCAATCTTGCATTCACAATTATCATCTCAAAAACACAATGAAGACAGACAATAGATACCCACGATGTTATAATTGTGCCCTTGATGAGATTTATTCAATTTCAACTTATCAAGTTTTATTCAGCTTTAGCAAAATGGATATCCCCGAAAGGGGTTCAGCAAACCGGAGCGCAGGGGAGTTTTCCTTATACCAAAATGATCTCACAGGGTCGATGAAAGAATGTCATCATCAAATCACTATATAACACAAACGACAAACACAACGCTCTTTGTATTTTATATCACGGAGTTATCTCACCAATTATGGATTTACACTCCTTTTTTTCACTCATCCTCTTTATACTAGTAATCAAGAGATAACAGAAACACACACATCATTTTATCACGGCACACAGCAGTTGCAATCAGTATTTTACGTCAGACACATTTAGTGACTACGTCCAAAGATTCCAATGCATATTATTGTACTCACGGTATAATAATAAGCATTGCTACACACAATAAATTTAAACGTTATCTTTTACCATAGTTTTTCGCATGCACACGTTCAGTCTCGTCCTTAAGTGACAATGAACAGCGTCTCCGAGTCTAATAATATAATAGGATACGCGTATTAAGACACACCCTTTTGAATGATTGTTCACGTTATGGAGTTAAGCATATTTGTTCGTACTTTCTGAAAAACCGTCAATAGTAATATTATGTGGTGGTGAAAAACTTTGAGAAAAGTTTTTGATACATATTTTGATAGTCCATGATGATGATTTTATATATTTATCATCATTAGAAGTGTTTGTGAACATTTTGGAGTTGTTTTGGGGTCAAAACGATTCATTCCCGGATTTTGTCCAACACGACCCTTCGACGCGTTTAAATCTATAACTTCTCGTATACAACTCCAAATATTATTTCATATTCTAAGAAACTAGACTTCCTAATCTTTCCATAAATTAAAGTTTTTAACCATGAAATCTTACCAATAATAACAGTTTATTCGTTAAATTTTAAATTTTCTGCTAGATCCGACAGTTTAACCTTTTTTCACTAATCAGCTCATAACTCCTTATATACAACTCCAAATCTGGATTTTTAAACTGTTCTAAAAACTAGACTTCAAGGGCTTTGCATTGATATAAGGCTCGTTTTCTAACTCTTTCTGTGTAATTCCAGATTAAGCCACAAAGTCAGTTCTGTAACTAGTTTTTTTTTTATTTACTGATTCACATATCCGTATGTTTTGATTTATATCTTATGATTTATAATTTCAAATCATGATCTATCAACTTCATTATAAACTAGACATATTAGTGTTGTATTTCATTCATATTTTATGTTGTTTCCTAATTATATCGTCAAACAAGTCTTTTAATCCCGTAAAATAAATTATAACATACGATTATTTACTATTTATATTAATTATCGTGAAACTAAATTTTAGGAATTTTTTGGGTCCTTATCATATTCTTGTCATGATATTTGACAAACGAGTTTTATAACCCCATTGTATAAATTACGACATTGAGTAATATAATATTTTTGTTATTATTTGAGAAAATAAATTATCTCAAATTTTTCGGGTCTTTACTGAAGTTATTCAAGAGTTAAATTTTTTTTAAACCCTTAGATTAAAATTATGAAATTTAATGGCAGTAATTGGAGCATAATATCGAATAAATATTGATTGTACATGTGTGAGTGAGTACTTCGTCGTATTTTGTTTTGCAGGGCTTGACCAAAAGGGCAACTATTTGGTTATATTATTTATAAATATAGCATGCGACTAACCTGACAAGTGTGATATAAATAAAATTGATTGCCCTATTTGGTTCAAATACTAACCCGACAAATGTTGTCCGTGTTCGTCAACGTTGATTTTATTTTTAGTATTAGTATGTTTGCACTATTTGAAACGAAGTGAGCTCCCCTAACGGGTAGATAGTTAGGAACATTATGGATTATATAGTTGAGAATGTGGGTGTCTTTAGGATTTTCAATATTTTTATGTATAGTTTTGAAAATGGGCATGTGATGAGAATGTACAATCCCTCCATTTGTACAGAAATTGATGCACAAAAGTTAAGAGTAAAACCATGATGTAGTTAGTATGTTTACGTTAGAAATCAGGTTAGTAATCTGCAGTCTAGGTTTGATGCGAAAGAGTAGACGGTCACAGATTAAGCATTGTGGATCACCAGATACAGACTGGTACAGGGAGATTTCAGAAGGCAGCTAAGACATACATGGACAACAATAGACCTGCAAATGTTATAGGATCTAGGATCAATCTTGTTGACAAGGGCCAACACAGCAATGCAAAAAAAGGTTGCTGCAGTGCTGGGTGCAGACGATGTCTCAACGATATTGGGTGCAAACTGAGTGTAGCAGAGCAGATTGCAAGGTTGAACAAGGATCAAAGGATTAATCAAATCGAAGATTTGAGGTATGGAGAATCTGTACTAGAATTAGAAAACTTGAAGCAAGTCTGTCAACATCAGTGATGGGGTCACTGTGAGTAAACAGATAAAGCTGTCAACATTTGAATAGTATAGTCACGGATTCTCATCCCCTCATCCTATAAAAGGGGATCAAACGAGCTCAGAGGACGAGAGGTGAAAGATGATATTTTGAATATTCTTAGAAAGAAGAAAAATTAGAAATCATTGTGCAATTGTCCAAGTGAGTTGAAATGAAGAATCAGGAAGAAAGGGGTTCACTAGTCTGCTCTGAAGAACAAGAAGTTACAACAAAATCCAAAGAAGGATCTGTGCAAGGATCTAGGTTCTTAGCCTTTATCAAGTTGTGAGCTTGTAAAGGGGTTTTCTTGTAAGCCATAAACAAAAAGATAGTGAACTCACCTCTTGATTTGACTACACTGGTCACCAAGGGAAGACTGGACTAAGCTCTCGTTGATCAGTTGATAACGAGTGTCTGAACCAGTAAAAAATCCCGTGTTCCTAATTTTCTTTATATTGTTTTACATATTAGAACTGTTAGAAATAATTTAAAGAGTGTAAAGAGACAAGCTTTAAAAGCATAAGTGTCTACAGTAGACACATCTTGTAGTCTGCAAGAACGATTAATGCATACTAGTTAAACACTCTACTGTCTTATATCGAAAAAGTTTTTAAAAGAACCTATTCACTCCCCCCTCCCCATTAGGTTGTACCTCTAGGAATTACAGTATGTCACCATATTGGCTATATCATCGCATATATTCCCCATTCAAATATTGTGGCGAAATACTAAGCGACATGGTTATTTTATGGTATGAGACCCCATGTTCGCTATTTGCATGTTAATAAAACAAAATTATAAGCGACATGGTTATTGTACAAATCGGGGATCCCATGGTCTATATATACATGCTAAAAATAAACGAAAAGAAAAAAAGTTACGTTATATCCTCTTGCAACAAATTTTTATTTTTTTCACTATTTGAATAGTAGAGCGCCCTTACACGGTTGAGGCTTGGAATGTAGAATTCTGCCAAATTCGGTTGACCTGTTGGTGTCTAATGAAAGTGGTTTTCTAATTAGGTCCATATGACTCGAGTAGCCACCCATTTACCTGGCCAATTCGGTTAAATAATTTGTTCTATATTCCAATATGGTGGCGAAATGAAAATTAACTTAAAGTAGATAGTTTAAATTGGATACAGGACCTGAAAATTTTCTAAGAGAACTACAAGTCACCTCTTATGGTCATGTGGGGGTGAGCTTAGTGATCCTTCCTTGCACAATTTGAGGTGGGGCGTAGTACAATTAGAAAAAATTTTAAGAGTATCTCCCCATATATGCCTGAAAGAGCGAACAAGTGTCTCATGTTTGCTCCAATTTGTAATTTTTGTAGTGATATAGTGTAACGTCCCGACTTCCAGCTCAATTGACGCGGCTGGGTTCAACTTTGTGCCAAAAGCCTTCTGTAAGCCTTACCAGAAATGTGATTAAAATCTTGTGTCTCGATCGGAAACGATAAAGCTAGGGACACCATGGAGTCTGACTATTTCTCGGACGTATTCTTCTGCAAGGCGATTCACGCTCCAAGTATATTTGATTGGCAAAAAGTGTGCAGACTTTGTTAGTCGATCCACAACTACCCAAATAGAATTTATTCCATTCGTTGTAGTCGGAAGTCCAACCACAAAGTCCATGGAGATTGATTCCCACTTCCATGTAGGAATTTCCAATGGTTGCAGTAATCCACCAGGTCGCTGATGTTCGATCTTTACTCGTTGACAGGTGATACACTTCGCTACAAATTCAGTGATTTCTCTCTTCATGTTTCCCCACCAGAAGTGCCAACGTAAGTCTTGATATATCTTATTTTCGCCTGGATGAACATAATATGGTGTTTGATGTACCTCTTCTATGATCTTTCTCTTCAATGTCTCGTCATTTGCATGCAGAGACGTCCTTGTAACCTCAATGTACCATCTTCATGGATTACAAAACCCGCAGCTTTTCCTTGTTGGTCTTCTTCCCTCAACTTCTTCATTGCGTCGTTTGTCTCTTGTGCCTGCAGGATCTCCTCTCTCAAGTTTGGTTGAATTTGAAGGGTTGTTAGTATGCTTCTTTGTGACCTTGATCGCACTTTGATGTGAAGTCAGCCAAGGGTGTAATTATGACGACTTTCACGTTCGTCGTAAAACGTGCCAATTTGTTTTTTACCCCGCTATCAATACTAATGTAGATATGGAAGCAGGAGTCGATCCCACAGGGAACAGAGAGTGTCGACCTAAACTCAACTTGGAATAATTTCTATCCTAAGGGAGGGGTAAGAATAAAGATAGAATTTTGAAGGGTGTTTCAACTGTTTAAAAGGATATTTTAAAACTAAACTAACTAGATCGAACAGAAGCTAACAAAGAGGTGAGATATAGAGTAGTTTCCTTACGTTGGGAGAAATTTAGGGATGATGGTTGAATTCCTTTTGAGTCAGCTAGATTAATCAGGGATGTTTCTGGATTTTAGATGTAATGCTTAAAATGGAATGGCTGTCATGGGTTTTGGCTTAACTCACTACGTTCCTTCAATTGTAACTTTCAATTAGCTCGAATAGTCAAACTAACTCAATAATTAAAACCATTTCAATTAGCTCAAACATGGTTTCATCAAAAGAGTTGATTCAAAACATGGAAAAACCATTCATAACATGAATAGCAATTAACTTAAACTAATCATGTCACATGCATATAAAATCATTGATTATATATGACAATTAGCTTAAGTCATTTTATATCAATTCGCTACTGAATAAATCACTTAATGTGATTTATAGCTTTAACCTACATATATTAGGTGATCAATCTAATAAAAATATGTTATGCAATAGTTCTAGCAGGTTTCATGCAACATATCATCATTAACATCTCTGGTTTTAGTCAAATACGCATCACCTCATGATCTAAGGTCATCAAAGTTCATCAACACATCCCTACTAATGATCTACTCACGCATATCAATCAAACTAAGCATGGAATGAATCATAAATTGAAAAATAGACATTCTGTAGAAAGTAAACATCTGAGAGCAAAGGTTTTACAGCACACGATGTGTTTGAAACACTTGTCCAATGCTAATTGCAGATCTATTCTCCTCCAAAGCTTGATCAAAACCTTCGTCAACTTCTCCTCTTCGCATCTTCGCCTCCTCTCATCGTCTCTGGTGTTCTCCCTCTATCAGAAGAACCCTAGAGCATCTATTTATAGGCATACGTTGAGACCATATTGATCCGACGATAGAAAATTAATGTTCTGCATTTGGGAGAGGTCGTGGCCGCAACCCAGTTAGTGTCACGCCCGCAACTGGTGAAAAATCCCAAATTTTTCGTGAAAATGACCGGCGCGCCCGCGACACTGCCTGTAGTGGCCGCGACAGGTGTGCTGATCACCTAAAACTATAACAAAAAATACTAAACGACATCCAAAAATTCTATAAACTCATACAACACAGCAATACTCGCTAATCTAGCATGTCGACATGAAACTTTTGGCGCATTAGCTCTTAAAGCACATGAAATAACAATAAACTTGTGAATCTTAGCTTTTGAGCTCATGACTTGTCATTCTTCTTCATCTTTCTTCATTTTGTTCCAAATTTCGCACACATCTGCCATAAACATAAAAAACATTGGAGTTCAACATTCCAAGACAACAAGACGCTAAAAACATAAAATAGACGATACATGAGGCATAAAATAAACATTTAGAATAAAGAAATGATGTGTGTTTTCATACACATCACACTTCTATTTCTAACTTGTAGAAATCTTCAACCAACTCTGCTTTTGTGATGTGTAGCAGTTGTAGTGTGCCTTCAGCCTTTCTGTTTTTTCTACTCAAGGCGTTTGCTGCTACATTTACCTTACCCGGATGGTATTGAATATCTAGATTATAGTCCTTCATTAGTTCCAACCATCTTCGTTGACGCATATTAAGCTCTTTCTGAGTGAATATATATTTAAGGCTCTTGTGATCGGTGAAGATTTGCCACGAGATGCCATATAGATAATGCCTCCAGATTTTAAGAGCAAAAACCACTGCAGCTAACTCCAGATCATGTGTAGGGCAATTAAGCTCATATGGCTTCAATGCCTAGAAACATAAGCAATTACCTTTCCATGTTGCATAAGTACGCACCCCTGTCCTTGATTGGCTGCGTCGCTATAAATATAGAATCCTTCTTCACCGGTAGGAAGAGCGAGAACAGGTGCAGAGGAGAGACGCTTCCTAAGTTCTTCAAAAGTCGCCTCACACTTCTCTGTCCAAACAAACGTTGTGGACTTATGCATTAAATTGGTTAAAGGCTTGGCATTCTTTGAGAATTCTTACTTCTGTTGCGTTGGTCAGTCTTGCCCACTCTGTTATTGCTTTAATCTTCTTCAGATCAACCTTAATCCCTTCACCAGAAACCACATGCCCCAAGAATGCGACCTCATTCAACCAAAACTCGTATTTCTTGAGTTTGACATAAAGCTGGTGAACTAGAAGAGTTTCCATGACAGTTCGCAGATGGCCTTCATGGTACCGAGGCGTCTTTGAGTACACCAAGATGTCGTCTATGAACACAATAACAAATCTATCAAGATAAGGCTTGAAAACCCGATTAATCAAATCTCTGAATACTGCTGGAGCATTATTAAGCCCAAACGGCATCACCAAGAACTCATAATGACCATAACGAGTCTGAAAGGTAGTTGTCGGCACGTCGCTGGGTCTAATGCGTAATTGATGATAGCCTGAGCGAAGATCAATCTTAGAGTAGACTGTTGCATCCTGAAGCTAATCAAAAAGGTCATCTATACCTGGCAATGGATACCTGTTCTTGATGGTGAGTTTGTTTAAATCACGATAGTCAATGTAGAGTCTTATACTCCCATCCTTTTTCTTAACAAACAGTACCGGTGCGGCCCATAGGGACACACTAGGACGAATGTAGCCTTTCTCTAAAAGTTCATCCAAGTTGACTTTTCAACTCTTTCAACTCAGAAGAGGCCATTCAATACGAAGCCTTAAACATAGGCGCTGCATTCGTTATTAGTTCAATAGTGAAATCTAACTCTTTGATAGGTGGCATACCAGGGATTTCCTCAGGAAACACATCAGGGTACTCTCGTACCACTGGTATTTCAGAGAGGTTCACCCCCGTCTCTGATGAAGTCTCCAAACTGCACAAATATCCCTGACCCCCTTTTCTTAACAACTTTTGTGCCGCTATGGCTGATACTATTTGCAGATCCGCCTTTGCGCCTTCGATATGATATTCTATCTTTCCTCCCTTAGGGCTTCTTAGGCTTATCCTTTTCTTCTTACAGTCAATCACTGCCCGATGTCATTCTAGCCAGCTCATTCCCAAATTCACGTCAAAGTCATGAAGGTCAAACACAATAAGGTCAACAGGGAAGTTTTCACCCCCTATCACTATTGGAGCATGAGGAATGGCGTGCTCACACATGATGACATCCCCGGTAGGTAGACCAATATGTATTTGCTTACTCATTTGCAAGGTTGATATTCTATTCTTCTCAATGAAAGATTTGGCAATGAAGGAGAGACTAGCACCGGAATCAAAGAGGCAATAAATAGCATGTGAATATAGTTGAATGTTATTGGTAATAGCTGCTCCGCTTTCCTGGGTTTCTTGTGGATTAAGCATGAAATCCCGGTTGCCAGAAGGTTGATTTGATAGTCTTGGAGCAGGTGCGACTGGTTGCTTTGCAGAGCGTGCAGGAGCAAAGGATCTCCCTTGAGCACCTCCTCGGGCATTTCCCTTTTGTGGACAGTTTACACTTATGTGCCAGCATTCTTCGTAGGTATAGCATACTATGACTGAAGACCGAGAGTCACGAGCAAAGTGTCCAAATTTACACATTTATAACATTGCTGATTATTTTGGGGACGACTTTGGTTAACCGAGCTTGTTGGTTGACTCCTGATTGAACCAGCTGGCGAGTTTTGGAATCGTCTGGGTGGTCTGCCAAAACTCCTTCCTCCATCTTGGTTAACAGTTGATGAGCTCTCCTGTGGACCACTCCGATAGTTAGAGTTGCTTCCTCAGTAAAAGAATCTGTGACCTTGACGTCTATCCTCCCTTTTCCTCTTCTATAGGCCAAGGCTCTCGTCTTTTGCCTTTAGCATCCACTCTAAATTTACGACACAGTCATACATGTCTTGGTAGCAAGTGAACTTCTGACTAGACAAGGCAGACCTCAGCCTCCAGTTGAGGCCCTCAAGAAATTGTTTGCGTTTCTGCTTGTCCTCATGATAGTACGATGGCACAAATCGCAATAATGTGGTGAATTTCGAGGCATATTCAACCACTATCATGCCTCCTTGCTTTAGATCCTTGAAATCTTGCTCTTTTTGATCCTTCAAGGACTCGGGATAGAACCTTTCCCTTAGAAGTTCCTTGAACTGACCCCAATCAAATCCTGGTACCATGGCACGTTCCTCTATAGTGTGCCGCCAGGCATCTGCTTCGCCCTCAATGTCGTAAGCAGCCACGTGTACCTTCCACTCCTCAGGACACTGGACAAGTTTGAACAGTTTCTCCATATGAAAAATCCAATCCTCGAGCTGTGCTGGGTCGCCTTTGCCCTTGAATTGTTTGGGTTTATGAGTCTTGAGGCGATCCTAGAATTTGTCACGTTCTGATCCCTGATTTCCTTCATTCTTCCTTCTTTCCTTTATCAACTCCTCCACTAGATATTCAATAGCATTTCTGCATGGTTGAAGTGTATGAAAACACACATCATTTCTTTATTCTAAGCGTTTGTTTTATTCCTTTTGTATTGTTTAAATTATATTTTTTGTGTCTTTTTGTCTTGGAATGTTGATACTTAATGCGTGCCGTCGTAAGCATGTCAAATTTATATTTAAGAGCACCCACTTCACTCTATAAATATGGAGTTAAATGTAG
>JAOVYX010018996.1:0-19198 GCA_035668315.1 Drosera spatulata
CTGTTATTAGAAATCGAGTTAATGTGGTAATCATGAGCATGAGCATATACCCTACGACACCTTGCATTAAGGCTCGTTTCATGGCTGGTAACCTGAAAAATAAAGCACAAATATTGGGGGAAATCCTTCAAACATTGGAGGAAGCAGAAAAATCATACGGAATCTAGAAGTGACAACACAGCATAGATGAATTTTCACCCAAGTTAAGTAAAAAGGGAAAATTCCTCAGAAACACTCACAAGATTATACATCAAATGAACATAGAAATTCAAGATTCCCCAAATTGGCTAAGCTTAACATAAACGGCATATAGGCAGTTAAGAAGTATCATTCCCATGTCACATTTGAATAAACGGCACATGCTGATAGCTTAGTTAATAAGCCCATCAATGAATCAATAACTGAAAATTCAAATGTAGGCACCACAGGCTGCAATGAAGCCATGCATCCCTTCAGAATTCAGCGTATAACCAATATAACAAGACAAAAATCAGCCTCTTATGGCAACAATTTCTTATATATTTATATTGGAAGGGTTTCCTTCAGTGATCGAAAGTCTGAATGCAAGACTTGGGCAGAGTAAAACTACCGCAGGTAAACGGAGTGATGGAATTCCTTCAGGAGGGAATGAGAAGTCATTGTTCAAATTACGAATGCTACCATTCCCCATCAATGCTTTAGGGTCCACATTCATGTCACTAATCTTCTTCACCTTCTTTTCATGAACCTATTAAGGAATGAGATAAAGCATCAATCAGTTCTAGAAGAGAGGGATCTACTAGATAAAGTGAACAAGCACATTCATATCCGTAAGTAACAAAGCAACAGAAAACTAACGAGAACATCTCAAACCAAATCGAGTAAAAGAAATTGAGTTCTACAGAAAAATTTCGTGTGCACTAAGCGTTCGATAGTTTATGAAACTTTAAATTTTGATCCCTGAAGTTCCAACTCTTTTTTCATGTGCACATTTCACATCATTTTCCCAAGACCTTACAACTCAATAAGCTGTCTCAGTTATGGAATAGTAATGTTACAAGTATCAGTGAAAAAACTCAAATGCCACGTATAATGAATTGGATAGAAAACAATTTGCCGAAGAATCTCCTAAAGGTTAAGCTTCATGCTTGAATGTGGATGCAGGTATAAACAGTAGACATTAGTTTACTTTCAAACTCCAAATAGAAGAGCTCAGGGAAACTGTTAGTGAACCATTCCATAACCATCTCCCTTCTGACGAATGATCATTCCATACCGTCGTAATTTGCAAAGTCATTCCTACGATCCAAAAGTAGCATGAGAGTTGATAACTAGGTAACGTCATTTCATCTTCTAATTGTTCAGTTTCTATGATGAAATTTCTCGCTTATTAACAGTTCAAAGAACCTATCTGACAACATATTATTTACAGTATTTACTAACTGATTTTACCCTGTTGAGTGCAACATCTCTTCCAATTCAAAAGATTAGATGGACAGAAATTGAGACAGTGCACAGCTTTAGCAGTTTTGGATATTTTACAGCAGAATATAAATGCAGAAATCAGCTACATTCATGTACATTTTTTACCTTCCAAAACTTTATAGTTTTATCGTTAGTAGACAACAGAAATAATGTGCCATTAGCTGTTTGGCACCACCTGATCTTGTTGATTTTCTCCTCTATCTCCAAGCTCTTCAGATAGTCAAACTGATATAAGAAAAAAGAGAAAGAAAGAGAGAATAAGAAAAAAGAAAGACCAGTATAGTATAACGAGACTTTTTACAAAATGGTATAGCATGACACCAACAACAGATGTACACAGAGATAATATACCTCAGGTTCATGGCTCTGAAACTCTGTTTTATAGCGGAACTCTGGATGCCTCCTTGTAGAGAAGTCCATCTTTTCAAGATCCCTTCTATTAATTCCATGCTGCAAAGAATCATCCGAAACATCATCTCAACACAAATGTTTCCTATAAATACAAATTGAACAGGAAACCTTAAGAAATACATCAGGAGCCGAGAGAACATACATCAGTTGTATCTGTTCTCACAAATAGAACCACCCTGCCTCCCCGGTCACCAGTAGCAAGATGGTTACCACTTTTATCGAACTCTATAGCTGAGATTATATCAACTGCAGAAGGGAATACACAAAGGTATAATAAGACAGTGTTATGCACAGCGTCATGCAGCAAACCATTATCTAAAAGAAATCTAGCGTACATGCTTGGAGCACATTTTGCACAATTAGAATTCATAGCAACACTCTGCTCAATTACATTCAATAGTTACTTGATACACGAGTGAAGAAATATGCAGTAGTTACACAGAAAATTTCTTGCTCCGAAGAGCTTCAAATTGGTTCCTAGGATGCATCTTTAGGAGTTGAAAAAACTATTCAATACAACAAAAGAGACTATAAGAAGTTCACAATGAATGGCCTAGATAGATGAGTACCATGGGGAAGGTATGCCGAAAAAAACTAATTGCCATGCAAAATACCAAAACTGGTTTAACCAGTGTCAAAGTTAATTATTAGGTTTATCAAGTCGGGCTTGTTTAGGTTATGGACCTATCAGGTTAAACCTATAAATATGTAGATACTCTCGTCAATTTTAATTTAATCTCTTTTTTCATCGTTACATAGTATCAGAGCCTTAGGGCTTTAGAGGAAACCAGAAATGCCGTCATCGTTGTCGGAATGCCGTCCGAACGCTTCGAAAACACGCACAATCACTGAAAGCCGCTTTAGGATCTTCGGACGCGCACCCAGTTGTCGGTGTCCGACATCCTCACAGACTAATTCTACCTCGCTGGATGGGGATTCTCGAAACTTGGTGTTTCTTTCCTTGTGTTGTTCGTGTGTGGTGATGTGGTTGACTCGTTATATCAACAACCATAAGTTTCTGCGGTGATTTAGTGTTCGTAGTGGTTTTTGTGGAGTGGGTGAGATCTATTGTTGTCATTGGTGCTCAGTTTGATGGTGATTGTTGGTGATAGGTGAAGTTGAATCTCATCCGTGATCGTTGGTGTGATAGTTTGTGGTAGGTTTCGTATTTTGTGGTGATTCGTATTTTGTGGTCACAATGTCTACAGATTCTGATGTGAACACTTCAAGTGCTTCTACTAGTGTCTCTTCTAATACAGGGCCCTTTCAAAGTTACACCAGGTCGCCTCCTCGAACCATCCACCCCTTCCCCTATACTCCCTCCCATTTTTCCAAAACTAAAATTTAGCATTTTTTAGCGGAAATAGAAAACATGAAGCAGCACATAAAGGATCGTAGATCAGAGATGTTGAGCAAAGGGTAAACACATATGGGTGGTAGCTACAGTTGAATTCAGAAGAGATGTTTCATTTCATGACTACCATTCAATTACATTGAAAAAGCTGGGTTTACACAATAGAAATCAGCATTCCCGATCGACAATAAAACCACAAGCTTGACGTAATAAGTAATCTCTATCAGACTATCTCTCCATAAATTCATGGAAGACACGGTTTGACACATTTTCTTGAACTGTGTTGAGATACAAATAATATAAGGGGTTTATTACCATCAGTTTGGACTTTTGATAGAACAGGTTCCTCGACATGGTATCAAAGTAGGTGTGATAATGAGATCACGAGTTCAAATCGTGCAACTCCCAGTTTTGATAGAATATGTTCCTCGACACGGTAAACAAAAATAGGCGTGACAATAAGGTCACGAATTCAAATTATGCAACTCCCAGTTGTTGTCATAGTGTGTGTTTGGCAGTTGGTTTATGTTGAGCCAGTGCATTGCCCACACGAATCCCAAGTGGGTTTTCGTAGAATGGGGAGTGTTGAGATACAAATAATATAAGGGATCACCTACTACCATCAGTTTAGATTTTTGGTAGAGTTGGCTCCTCGACAACTGAGATGGAGACATCAATCCTCAAAACTGAGATCTATTTAACTAGAACGAATGAAAATACCCCCATGACATAGCTCTCCATTTGAGTCGGAGACAATATGGCAAGAAAATGCTATCAATAAAGGAAACAATCACGAGCCAATTTATCCCATTAAAAGTAGTCTCTACCTATACACATCAGCTCAAAGTTAACAAAGCCGATCGACACAACAATGTGCGGTAGCCCTACTACGTAAACAACATTCAACAACACCGACACGAGTACCATTGATGCAAATACAAATCCACCTCGCTACAATTCACTCTAGTCCCTAATCCAAACTCTCCAACCAAATGAGAAACCATCACACACAAGTCAACCCTATTCAACTAACTTGATACAATCCAAATCCAATTCCGGAAACGCTAGCAGCTGAATTCAATCCAAACAAAACACAAAATAAACCATCAACATACCAATAAGACCACCAAACCCTAATCAGCAATCAATAAATCAACAACGAGCCAGGTGTTCCCATCATAGTCAAGGATTAGACTCGGGCACCATGTACAGAGTCTTTTATCAATATTACGAACAGCAGAGATACAGACTCCCACTCAACAATACTAAATCAAATAACGCAAAAGCAATCGACTCAAATCCAAACTTCTTTCACTCAATTTCTCTTCGCTTTACCTTCCTGAACTTCCTCCCCGGCTGCCCGCTCTCCGAACACCTGCGCGAATCTCCACTCCAACGCCGCCCCCGCCTCTCTCCCCTTCCCAGCTCCCGCCGCCACCTCCCCTCCCTTTCCTCCTCCTCCATCGCCACCGCTCATTTCTCGAATCAGATGAATCGACAGGAAACACAATCACTCACTCACTCCATCGAAGATTTCGACCTGTGAAACCGAGATCGATTCGATCAATGATGTTTGGAGATTCCGATGAAATTGTGAGAATACGAGGTATCGAGCATCGGATATCGAGATCTCCAATGTTCGATCGATGAAACAATCTTCTTGTGTGTGTTCGTCAGTTCTCTCTTTGTCTCTGTGTGTGTTTGTGTTTGTGTTTGTGTTTTGATGTTTTTCCTTTTTTGATGTGAAGTTCTCTTCTTCTGCTGATTGAAGAGGATAACACTGGGGAATTGGGATTTGTCTGAATTGTTTGTTCCCACGTATGTTTGGGTTGCTATGTTTTGTGTCGACGTTTGGGGTGGCTTGCACATGTCGTCGTGAAAGTTTATCTGCAAGTCCAGATTGTGTTATTGATGGTTTCATTGATATTATTGTTTGAAGAATAAAGAATATGTGTGTCATAATATAAATATTTAATAATAAATAAATAGTTAAAATTAAACGGTAAAATATAAATTACTAAGATTAAAAAAATATTTTAAGTTCAATGCTTAATTTGTGTTATTTTAATCTAAACCGTTTATTTATTAATAAACATACCTATGTCATGGCATACACTCCCTAAACTTATTTAAGATTCTGAAAATTCTAATTAATAACAAAAATAAAAAATCATGTAGATTACTATTGTCCAGACAAATTTTGATGTTGCCCAGACAATTCATGAGAGTGGGGTAGTTTTAACAAAATAAATTTTGTGAGTGTGTAGCCTTCGCAAAATCAAATTTTGTCTCAGAAATATCAATTTTTTAAATCAATTGTGAAAATATAAAAATAAATTCTAAATATAAATATTTGTATACAAAAAATCTTGAATACACTACTCAAATGAAATAAGAAACTGAAGTTTAAAACCTGTTTTTTTGATTTTTTGTTTTTGTTTCATTCGTTTAAGAAATAAAAATCAATATCAAACAATTCTGTTTTTTCATATAGTGAAAATAAAACAGAAAATAAGAAATAACAACGATATCAAAAAGGCCGCAAGTTATATTCATTTGTTTTGGAACAAAGCCATAAATTCCTGAAATTTGAATTTATCTGTAATGATTTGTGATTTTGCACTTTGTAATAATATATATATATATTTATATATTAAGAAATTTCGTTTTTTTTTTTTTTTTTGTGTAAACGAAGTAACGAATTATCAAAGATTCTTTTTCTTTTAGTTTTTGAAATTCGTTGAAATAGATAACTGAAACTATTATTAGTAATACATGATTTTTTGTTAAAAAAAATATATTTGGTCATCAGTTAGACGAGTCAAAGTTTATCTCGACATGTGATGTGGTTGTTCTGTTGTAAATAAATTGGACGGAGCAAGTTGTCCATATTTTTGGACTGAAAATTGATATGTCGAAAAAATATATAATCTCCCTACAATATAATCCTTTTATCCCCCGAAAATACAATGGTTTAACTTAAATAAGATTTTTAAAGGTTTTTATCAAAAGATCATCTTTTTCAAACTTATGTACCAAAAGGTCACTCCTAAAATTTTAAGTACCAATTACTCTCTTTCAATAACCAAAAAAAAAAAAAAAAGAATCGAGGCTGACTACCATATCCCTGCGCATTGATACTCTTTCCTTTTTGTCAAAGATTGTTGGTTTGATTCTTTCAATTTTCGAACTATATTCATGACAAGTTTTCAAATTTAATTCACCAAATATCTAGAAAATATCTTATTCAATATCTTCCAACGCATCACATCTTCAACCATCGCCACCTCACAATCACAATTATCATCTAATCATCCATGGTGATAACGACTTTGAACGAAGACAAGATGACGATGACTATACTATCCACGACCTGATTCGTCATTCCTCTTATTTCAATATGCATTGAATTGATTACATATATATATTGTCGGACTCAACGCCAATCACCAGGCCTTGAATTACACTACGCGAATCTATTGGGTGCTTCCTCGCTCCATCGCTTAATGAATGTCATCGAGCCGGATGAGGTTTATAAACTCGTGGTGCAGAGTCATGTCGCGTTATCAGAGGAAACAATAGAGTTTAATCCGAGCACTGTTTACCTATGGTGTGTCTTCCACGATGATGACGATGTCTTAAATATAACAATTCACGGAGCACACTGTTTGATTTTTTTGGCACGTTATCGAGTTTGATGATGCCGTACTGTCCATACCGACAACGTATTATTTGTTCCGACAGCGCACTGTTGACTCCGACAAACGGGTGTATAGTAGCTCCAATGATGTACTATCGACCCCGATGACATACTGTAGCTTCTTAGAACGGGTGTACTGTTGAGTAGGGTTTTGAGGATGTTATAAATATTGTAATTTGATTGAAGATTGTATATTTCCTTCTTCTTTTTTAGATACAAGGACAAGTTGGATTTTTAGATTTTAGATGATTGATTGGTAATTTAAAAAATCGGATGTGAGCGAATGATAAATAAGATTGAAAAAAGGGATCAAATGGTAATTCTTTCATATTTAAGTGTGTAATTTTTTTGATATTTTTCTCAAAATGAGAATTACGAAATAGTGATATTTTTCTTTTTTATTTACCAAAATGAGGTTTTTTTTTTTTTTTAAAGAAGGGAGGTGGATGATTTTTTTTTATTTTTTTTTTTGTAGATGATTTTTAAAAATACCATTTAGTGTTTTTTTACAAAAAAATAAAAATAAAAATAAAAATATCACCTTTTCATCTTTACCCTCCCTATCTCTCATTATCTGTTTCTTAAGTCCTCATCTTCCTTGTAAGTCCCGAGGTGCTAAAATGAGCCTAAAAGAAGGGGTTGAACAGATCAATTCAGCTTTTAGGTTTTGAGAGTCTTTTGTTTCACTTTGTTGATAGTGATGAAAACACTATCACTCTACTAAGTTATAAAAATCTATTCTTTTTTACCATGTGAAATTTCAAAGTTGTTTGTTTAATCTACTTTTTCTAGCTAGAACAATCAACAATAAATAACGTAAGAAAAGTTGAAGGAACAAAATTTATAATGGCTCAAACAGTAGAGTTCAACTGAACTCTAAAGTATAAGTTCACTCCTCCCTTAGTGGTCAGTGTAACCAACTAAGAGATATTTCACTATGTTTGGGGTTTTTGATTCACTCTTAACCTTTCTTATGGAGTATACAATTTGTCCAATATAATACATTGGACACCTTCCTCGAAGAAATTTCTTTGAGCTCTCCTGATTTCTTTCCTAAATCAATTAGCCTCTAACAAGATACCTTCTTCAAGTATTTGTGAGCCTTTTGAGACTTTTTGATGTAGCACTTATTCCGGTAGCTTGATCCTTTTGTTTCACGGTAAGGTTACTTGTGTAGTTTCATTCAGATCAATTGCTGAAGCTCTGTTGCCATGCAATATTTATAGACAATGCCGATTCAATAGCCGTTACCCATTTCGTACTTGGAAATAATCTCAGCCTTCCATTTTGATCAAGAGGTGTACAAATGTTAATTTCCAACGCTCTTGAAAATGACCTAAGATTAATCCTCCTGTGAAAGTTGTCACTGTGACGTAGAATTTTGTCATGTATCCTGTTGATCTGGTGTCAATAAAACATTTAGCCTCTAATAAAGAAACTCCTCTTGTGATCGCATGACTTAGGTCATTATGTGCATTCTAAAATACACTCTTCATGTTTGAACTGAAAAAAATGGGACAATCCAGATCACCACCCAAGGATCCAAAGAAAAAAAAAAAAAGAAAGAAAGGATGATTATGACTACAGTAGAAGGAGGAGATAGAATAGGATCAAAGTTGTCAACCTAATTTCTTCAACAATAAATCATTTTTTACCTATCAGAAAACTTCAGATTATGTGCATATCTAGGAGTGTTTTGTCACTATTGATTTATGGGAGATTGTTAGATCAAATCCCTAAAAATTAGTGATAAGAAAAACATTTATAAGAAACTCACCAAGACAACATAGGCTTTCACCCATGGGACAAAAAGGTCAAGATCAGTAAGTCAGCAGAGTGCAGATTAGGGAATCAGCAGAATGTAGATGTACTAAATAGGGATTGATTGCTTCGACTGCCTTTTTGTCAATCCTTCCTCTGCTGTTGATGTCCACTCCTCTGACTGTGAGAACTCCTTTCACTCTGCTGCTATGTGTATGATGTCCTATGTTGACCTTCTATTCTATGTTGTTGGCCAACAGGTCTCTGTACAAGTCAGCATGATATCTCTTTCTTCTGATTTTCTTAGATTTTCCCCTTTCTATCTTTCGGTGTTCTCATTCTACTGGAGTTAGTTTGGCCTCTTCTTATGCAGCTATCTCTGTTGGAGTATATAGAGTTTTGCTGCATGTTGTATGAGATACTGCCTTGATGCCTCTTCCTCCGAGGCCTGTGTCTTCTCCCCGTTTTTGTCATCATCAATTAGGAGGAGGTTCTCAACTATGTCCTTAAGAGTCTAAGACAGATAGAATGACTTCTAACTTAGCTAATGTCTCCTTCTTATGTTCATTAATAACTGCCATGAATCATCCAGTTTATGATTCAATTGAAACCTGTCATCTTCTTGACGATCAATCAAGGACTTTAGTATCCAGGTCCTTAGATTGGTTTTTATGATGAGTATCCATAGTAATCTCCATAATCCATGGAGCAGGTCCAAGTTTCTGAGTAGCTTTATCTGACAATAAACTGACAAGAGTCAGTCAAGTGAGTTTGCTATGAGTTTGTTTATATTTCTTTTCCACTTCCGTGAATGAATAGACAGTACAACGCATGATCTTTTGAGTTTCCTGAACAAAGTTTTTGCGAAATTTGTTGATGAGTAGAGCTAGACCTACATTAAACTGTCTTCTGAAGTGCTCTTGTGATGTGCATATTTTGTGGATGTCTGAGAGCAAGACTTAAGTAGTAAGAGGCTCTGGAGAAGCAGTTCGAAGCGGACTAATATTTCTTGACTTTGGGTGTAGACAATAATTTGATATGTGTTAGTAAATTAACGTCATCGGTTGTACTATATTCATGGGCTTGACACACAGAATTAATCAAAATAACACCAAAAAATTAATAGGCCCAAATTGTATTCAACAATTCATTTGATTGAATCGATTGGCCCAACTGATTTAAATATCCAAACCCAAAAATAATAATAATAATAATAATAATAATAATAACAAAACCCCTAAAAATTGCCATAGTGCTCGACATCTTCCTTCCTTCCTCGGCATTGTTCGCCGCCGCCATCGTGAAGCTTCTCCTTAGATGGGCCGGCCCTAGCTAGCTTCATGGAAGGTTTTGAGTGATTTGATTTCCATGTGAGGAAGATATGATCTTCTTTCCTTCACCGGGAATGATCTCGTTTCCTTAGAGATTCAACTCCCACGCCTATACAAACACCTTACCTTCATCTCATTGGGACACAACTCTAAGGGCTCAAGTCCAGACGACTAGCTCGCCTTCATTTTCCGCTCATCTCAAGAGCAATTCACCAACCACTCCGGCGACGTTCATCTCGAGCTCCCCGCCAACCCGAGCCTTCATTGATTATCACGACGACGACGACCCGAAGGTTCTTGTGGCTCTCAGTCGAAGCTTCAATCTCCCTCATTTGACGAAGCCAGATTCAGTGGTGCTGCTCCCGCCTTGATTTGTTGCTGTGCGAAGGCGACGCTCTCTGGAACCGAGGTCTGCATCGAAGCTGCTCACAGGGTCGAATGCTTGACCCTTCTGTTTTCACTCAGCATGTTTTGTATGCTTAAATGAGCGTGTGCCCTGTGCCCTGTGCCCTGTGCCCTGTGCCCTGTGCCCATGCCTAGCTAATAATTTATTGATTTCTCAATTGTGTGGTTAGAATGTACTTGTCCTTAGGCTGCGCATGTGAGTGAATACATTCTTGCAGGAAGTGTGTGCACTCATGTATTGACTTTGCTTAGGTTAAAATATGACTACATATTGTTAGGTTCAGACATCGTACATGACAAGATTCCACACCTAGATGTTAGGTTCACATTAATCTATTGATCTTAGAATCTCAGGGAAATTATTTAGTTTGCATTTAGGTGGACAAAAAGTATAATTTTCTTAACTCACACTTAGGTGAACAAATTATTTGTAATATTGTTTCCCTGCTTGATCTAATTTATATCTTATTTGATTTATTCGATATTTATTAGTGTGTCTTGCTTAGCAAAACAAGACCTAAAAGGACTAGTTAAATTAATCATTGAACATCTAATCGATTACGAAATATTTTTGGGTTGTCTTACAACCCTTAAGTTAAAATCTTAGTTACACTTAGGTAGATTAAGAAAAAATGATAGAAAATCATCTAAATCTGACCTTCAGGAAATTTAACCATAAAATTTGAAAATTCACAAAATCTCTATGGAAAATATTGATTATGACCAAAATTCATCTTTAGATGAATAAAATGATAGAAACCGACCAATTTCACACTCAGATGAATAAAATCTGAAAAATTCACAAAAATAGGTGGATTAACACTTAAAAGATTTTAGAGCCCGACTTAAACCTAACGAGAGATAACTACTTTTACAACTGACACAGATGAAGACTTCCTAATTTCATAACTACACAGGGTCTGATCCCTTGGGTATGTAGGAAGCCTTATTATAAAGTTCGACCATAATCCGAACTACGTTTGACCTGATCTTGAATTGCGTAAGTACGTAGACAACCATTAAACGATTCGGTCAAAATATTTGTATATTCTTTGTTTTTCTCTTATTTGTTTTGCAGAACAAACAATTATATAGGACAAAAATGGAAGCCAAGATTATCTATCATATGAAACCTTCGAAAGTAAAGGCCGCATCTAATACGGGGGTGATGTGTGCCAGCAGCTGACGTGACCTTCCCGCCACTTAACCAAGCTCCGGGGTCCATAACTTTATCTGAAGACCAGCCTTATCCTCAATTAGATGGTGACTCCTCAAACTGCACCAACCGACAGTGCGCTATCCCTGTGACTTAAGCTCAGACCCCAAAAGCCGACGTCCACACTGGGTCTTCCACTCTTTTTAGTTGAGGTTCATATTATATAGCAAGAAAATCTGGTGCAAAGCGGAGTTGATCCTGCCTGGCAATCTCTTATTGAAGCTGGTATGGAAGGGGCCCAATGCCTGTGTAACTTCTTCATGTGTTCCAATAACATCAGTCAGAATCTGGTATGTCGTAGAGGTGACAGGCTGTCTTTCTGCTTCATTGAAGGAATCAAGCAATTTTTGTGTTGCTTTGACAGTCTTTTCTGATGATGGATCCTTCATCGCCTTCTTCAATTCATGAACTAATTGTCTTTGTGAGGCAGTTATAGGCTTATGATAACTGCTCTACTGAGACAGATCCTAGCACTACTAGGTGTTGCTATTCTACTACCTATACTGACTAACTTTGCTGAGCGCCTATGAGTTCATCTTCCCTTATTGAATCTTCTATTATGATGATTTGATCCTCCACTGTACCCACTTGTTGTGCTGATGTAGATCCAACTTCCTGTCCATCCTGAGGAGTTGATTCTCTAAGCCTGTACACTTCTTCTATCATCTCTTGCTTGATTTGGAGTGGAGTTGTTGAGATGGGATAGTCATCTGTACGTATCTCCCCCCAAGTTGTTGCTTCCTCTTCTACTAATACCACGTCTGTTGATCGTTGTTGTTGTGTTGCTGGTCCTTCAATCATCAAAGGTGGCTCTGTTGCTTCTCTTGACTATCCATGTGATATGCCAAGAGGACAGTAATATGTGTGATTGTCTTAAACTCACAATCAATCTGTCACCTTACAGTATGTAAATGATAATACAAACCGATTATAAGATCTTTTCTTCTCCTCAACAGGACTCGAAACAGCCTCTTAAAATAGTTTGTCTAACACTAGTACTATTCAATCCTTGTTTCAAATCTTGTTTTCAAATAGTTGGCTCAGATCTTCAGCTATCAACTTCTCACACAGTTCACTTGAAAGTCTTACTGCACACGTCTTTCTTTCAGATCAAAGGAGATTCAAAAATTATGAAATCTTGGGCATCACCTCTGTATTTATAGGCAATCCCAAATTTCTAGCCATTGTTGAGTTCGCCCATTTCTTTGAAACATCGCTTGCAAACCTTCCAAAAACCGGCTAGTTAAAACCCGTGACTCTTGTTCCTACAGCAGAAAGGACATTGACACTATACATAAGACATCACATGAATTTTGACTTTATCTTGACCTTTCTGTTGAACTCAGTCTTACCGTTCTTCAGCCTTATTACAGTAACTTTTTTCACACAGAAACAATCCAGGATAAACTATTCCTTGCTGTAGATGCCTAAATGCTCAAGTCTTATTTTCTCTTTACGCATGACCTCAATGTTGCCAATATTGCTGCATTCCTCCCTGAACCAACCTTACTACACATCCATTGTAGGCTCATTTTTTAAATAGACGAGTTCTCAGTCTTGATGCATAGTGGAACTATCTAACACTATAGTTTGTCTATCACTCAATTTTTATATCTCATGGGTTTGACTCAACACCCTCTCTTTGGTTTTCTGTCGTCTAGATGAATTGATGTGACAGACCCTACTATTTTAGGAAATGTTAGGGTTGTTGAAGTAGTCAGCTGAACTTGAATGATAGCCAACTCTGCTGCTGAAGTGGTTTGAGGTAGCTCTGCTGTAGTCCTGAGTTCTACTTGCTCTGTTGTGGTTGTAAGAACTTGAAGCCCTACTGTTCTTGCTGTCCTTTCTTCTTCTATCCTTATTGCTAGAGCCCTTCTCCTCATCATTGGCGTTGAGATCTGTGGCTATTCTGCTGTATTCTCTGGCTCTTCTGTTGTTGTGGTTCGCCTTGCTGCCTGCACTACCTTTGAAATACATGTGTCTCTCATTGAGGGAGGGAAGGAAGGTGGACGATGCAAGCTTAGCAGAAGCACTTTGAAAAAACAGATAGGATCATGCTTATTAGGGGAGGATTTCCATAAGCTTGATGGCAAGAGGCTGTTCTATGAGATTCACTGCAGAGCACCAACACAGCAATGGAGCAAGCTGCTTGGCATGTGCTGACAGATTGCGTACTGGATGATGGCTTTGTCACAACAATTATTCCTTCTTAGTAATGCAGGCTTTGAAACTCGTGACCACTTATTTGTGAACTGTGAGTTCTCTTGCGAAGTGTTTAATGAGATTAGAGTGGCATTATATGTGCAATGTAAGGCTAAATGTTGGGATGGATGGATACTATGTGGATGAAGATTGTCAAGGTGAAAACCAAAATGGCAAGGATGAGTAGAAGAATCATGTCTGCTTTCGTCTATGAAATCTAGTATGCCAAAAACACCAGGATTTTCTGAACTGAACCAGTGCAGATCATTGAAGGGACAGGGCTCATACGGATGCATTATGTTTCACATATGCCTCAAATCATTCCCGCGTGTTCTTCATTCTCCGCGTGGCCCTTTTCCTTCCGCGGTGTCCGCGTTCTCTTCTCCGCGTGGCTTGTCCATTGTGTCCGTGGTGCCTTTGCTTGTATAAAAGGAAGGAGAAGCTGCAGATTTGAGTAGGGAAGACGCAGAGAGAAATGGACAGAGAGAAAGAGGAGAGGCAGAGAATTGGACAGTGTATCGTGAATAGTGTCGTGAACAGTGTACGGACATAGACACTGTTTACACAGTGTTCCGGTGAACAGTACTCCGACAGGAACAATGCGTCTTTCTGACGACGTTCTTCAGAACGTCCAGGAGGAAAAATCTGCCAAGGCACTTTGGGATAAGCTATCCAGCTTATATATGAGCAAATCTATTGCTTCTCGTTTGTACATGAGACAGCGTCTCCATTTTTTCAAAATGAAGGAGTCCACTACCTCACTAGAAAAGCACTTGACGGAATTTCAGGCTATTCTTGTTGGTCTGAAAAATGTTGGAGTCACCATCGATGATGAAGAGGCGGCGGTCATTCTACTGTGTTCTCTCCTTAATAGCTATGAGGCCTTTGTGATTACTATGATTCATAGTAAGGATTCTTTGTCATTGAAGACGTTAAAACGTCTTTGACCAGTAGCCAGCTGAGACGCCAGCTTTCGGAATCGTCCAGGCCCCTCTAGCTCTAATGATGCGCTATTCATCAGAGGGAGACAGGATCGAAGACAACAGGATAAGTCTAGAGGCCGATCAAAGAGTAAAAACTCTAAGAAATCCGACTTTTGTCACTATTGTCTTAAGAAGGGACATTGGAGGAACGAATGCCCTAAACTGAAGAACAAGCAGAAGAAAGAAGAAGCCCCAGTCGCTGGTATTATTGAGACCCAGACAATCTCGACCATTCTTACATCTGCAGTGGAGTCCTTGGTAGCATCTACTTCAGAGTGAGTAATGGATTCCGGTTGCACCTTTCACATTTGTCCGCATCGAGAGTGGTTCGTCACATTTGTTGAGTCCAATGGCGGCGAAGTTCTTATGAGCAACAATGCTGCTAGTAAGATTTTTGGTGTGGGAGATATTCATATACGGATGTGGGATGATGTTGTGCGAACATTGAAAGATGTTCGTTATGTTTCAGCAGTGAGGCGGAATCTTATCTCTTTGGGTTTCCTTGATCGTAAAGGATGTTCCTATCATTCTCAGGATGTGGACATGGAGGTTAAGGAGAACCGCTTGGTGACTATGAAGGCTCGACTTCGTGCTGGATTGTACTATTTGGTCGGCGCGACACAGGATGGAGTTGCATCTGTTGCAAATTCATTGTCCGTCCGTGATGGTGAGGCTACTTCTGAGATGAAGGTGTGGCATATGCGGCTTGGGCATATGGCCAATCGGGGGATGGATGTTCTGAGTTCAGCAGGCTTGTTTGAAGGATTGAAGACACAGAAGCTCGGGTTCTGCGAGGGCTGTGTTCTCAGCAAGCAGAAAAAAGTGTCGTTTGGAGGTGCGATGCACAGAATGAAAAGGAAACTCGATTACATTCACTCATATTTGTGGGGGTCATCTCCACATGTTTCGATGGGAGGTAAAAAGTATTTTTTGACCTTCATCGATAATATTTTTTGAAAGAGAAATTTGAGGCATTCGAGATATTCAAAAAATGGTTGAAGTTAATTGAGACGCAAACCGACAAGCAGATCAAGAGGCTTGGAACCGACAACGTGATGGAATTTGTGAACAAGCAATTTCTGGAGTTCTGTAAGGACAAAGGCATTGTGAAGCATCGATCTGTCACTTACACACCTCAACAGAATGGGATAACAAAACGCATGAACCGGACGCTCATGGAGCGGGCTCGGTGCATGATGATTGGAGCCGGGCTGAAGGAGAAGTTTTGGGCTGAAGCAGTTATGACGGCCTGTTATCTGGTAAACAGAACATCCTTCTTAGCGTTATCCATGAAAACACCTTATGATGCTTGGTCTGGTAAGCCTGCTGATTATTCTAACCTTCATGTTTTTGGTTGTCCTGCATACTATCATGTTAGCGAAGGGAAGTTGCAGTCTAGGGCCAAGAAGGTCATCTTTTTTGGATACTAATCAGGTGTGAAGGGATACAAATTATACTCCACTGATCCATCATTCCTGGAATCATCAGCAGTAGAGATGTCACATTTAACGAGGAGTCAATGTTAGTCAAAAGAGTTGGACAATAAGGGAGCATTCAGCAGCAAGTGGAGCAGACACGACCAGTCGAGAGATCGACATTTGAGGTAGAGCATCTATATGCGCCAACCAGAGGGTTTTTCACTGTCAGGAATGGAAGATCGGGTCTGTCTTTTGAAGAAATCATTGTACGTATTGAAACAGTCGCCCCGACAATGGTATCACAGGTTTGACACCTTTATGACAATCATTGGATACACACGAAGCCCGTACGATTAGTGTGTGTATCATCAGCAACAACCTGATGGGAGTCAGCTATATCTTTTGCTCTATGTAGATGATATGTTGATCGCTGATAAAGACAAGGGTGCTATTGACAGGTTGAAGGCGCAATTCAGTAGTGAGTTCGATATGAAGGATCTCGGCCTAGCAAAGAAGATTTTGGGCATGGAGATCGAGCGGAATAGGAAACGTGGAGTTTTGACCTTGAGCCAGAAGAAGTACATTGAGAAGGTTCTAGACCGATTTGGCATGAAAGATGCCAAACCTGTTTCTACTCGCTTGACAGCGCACTTCAAGCTATCCTTGAAGCTCTTGTCGAAGACTGAGGACGAGGTGAGGAGTATGGCCTTAGTGCCATATGCGAGTGTAGTTGGATCCCTGATGTACGTCATGGTATGCACTCGATCCGATTTGTCACAAGCAGTGTCAGTTATCAACCGTTATATGGGCAGACCTGACAGAGGTCACAGGCAGACTATGAAGTGGATCCTTATGTATGTGAAGGGTTCATCGGGATTAAGCCTCGTCTACGATGCAAGGCGAGGTGGGGGCAGCAACAATGTTGAAGGTTTCTCAGATTCAGACTATGCTGGAGATCTGGATCGTCGGAGGTCACTTACAGATATGTATTCACTTCCTGTGGTACGTCAGTTTTTTGGAAGGCAAATTTGCAGGATACTGTAGCCTTGAGTACTATAGAGGCAGAGTTCATGGCTGTTGCATCAGCTATGAAGGAGGCGATTTGGTTGAGGAATTTGGCTTCAAACTTAGGTTTGATGCAAGATAGCACAGTGGTTCACTATGACAGTTCATCAGCCATTCACTTGACTCGTGATCAGATGCATCATAAGAGGACCGAACACATTGACATCAGATATAACTTTGAAGCAGATATGTTGACGGAACCTATCCCTATTTCGAACTTTCGTCATTGCCTGAAACTTTTAGGAGTGGAGGTTACTCGACGACAATGAAATTGATTTGAGTCAAGGTGGAGATTTATTTCACATATGCCTCAAATCATTCCCGCGTGTTCTTCATTCTCCGCGTGGCCCTTTTCCTTCTGCGGTGTCCGCGTTCTCTTCTCCGCGTGGCTTGTCCGTGTGGCATCCGTGGTGCCTTTGCTTGTATAAAAGGAAAGAGAAGCTGCAGATTTGAGTGGGGAAGACGCAGAGAGAAATAAACAGAGAGAAAGAGGAGAGGCAGAGAATTGGGGATAAGGAGAAGCAAAAGGGATAAGGAGTGATTCACATATATACACATAAAAATACGTTGAGGGTTTAAGGGATTTGTTTTAGAGATTATTATCTCTATTCCTTATTGTGAGATTCTCAATGTTTTGGTTGTAGCTCCTTTTGTATTTCCTCATTTGATTAATGGATTCTTTGTCGTCGGCGACCGTCCGTGGTTTTTCCCGCAAGGGTTTCCACGTAAAAATCTTTGTCTCATTTATTTTTGTGCACTTGTTATTGTTTGTGTTTATAATTAAACAGACCCGTTCGTAACACATTAAGATATAGGATCTTTGTATAATCTTTGTTTTCCGTTTTGATGTTATGCCTGATCTTGCTGGTATGATGTGTAATGTGCAAAAGTTGTCTTGGAGATTTAGAAGATGAATAAAATTTACGGATTAGGAGGTGATCAATTGGGTTCACCATCTTTTGTAGTTTTTTTCCCCGTAATTTGGGACCTTGATGCCATGATGCTTCGGATAGCGGCTCAAGGATGATCAGATTGTTATTGTTGTCATAAGTAGATTGGTGTATAGAAAGGGTGCGGATTTGCTTGTTGAAGTCATTCCAGAAGTTTGCCGTCAATTTGCAAATGTGAGCTCCTTGAAATTGGTTTGTTTATGCATTCATCTTTGTTTCTTAACCTTGGCATGCTTTATCTTGGTCACTCGGGGCTCTACTTCTTTCTTCCCTTTATACAAGAGGTTCTTACGAAGATTTATTATCTTTCTATTGCATTGTGTATATCAAATGCTCTAGCACAGTTCTGATGCAGGCCTTTGTTTTGGTTCGTTTTATTATTGGAGGAGATGGTGCAAAACGAGTGCGCTTGGAAGAGATGAGAGAAAAACACTCTTCAGGACCGAGTTGAAATGCTGGGAGCTGTACCCCATGCTCAAGTGCAGTCTGTTTTGATTTCCGGCCATATACTCTTGAATTGGTATGTCCCACCACCTGATCCGATGAGTCATTTCATTTCGTCGCTAAAAAATTTGAATTTACGGACATAAATGGTTCCTTGTAGAAAGCTTAGTAGGTTTTTGTTTGGGTTTGTAGTTTAATCAACCATCGGCTGCGTTGTTTTTTTAGTGCTTATTTCATTTTAGTTTTTGAATCTTGTTGCAGTTCCTTAACCCACACTTGATTAGCCCTGGGCCTATGGACTACGTTATGTTACGAATCGGTCAGTTAATAATAAACACAAACAATAACGAGTGCGCAAATAAAAAATGAGACAAAGATTTTACGTGGAAACTCTTACGGGAAAAAAACCACGGGCGGTCGCCGACGACGAAAAATCCACTAACCAAAAGAAGAGAAATACAAAAGGAGGTACACTCAAAATATTGAGAATCTCA